>CAMOHE010048010.1:20448-108427 GCA_946598075.1 Artocarpus hirsutus
AAAAAAAAAAAAAAAAAAAGAAGCTTAATGAGAAAGAAACATGAACGAAACTTGAAGGTTATGGTTTATAAAATGATATTTTAGAAGAAGCAAAAGAGTATGCATTAAAGACAAATTAAAAAGCATATTTTGGTGACGCACTTTAAAAATAGTTTAATAAAGTGAATATGAAAACATGTAAGATATTAAAGAAAGCAACGAAAGTAGCACAAAGATGAAAAAAAAAATCCAAAAATAAGGCACGAAAGATGAAAATAAAAAGGGAGTGAGGATAGAAAAAGAAAAAGAAAAGGAAAAAAAGCAAGGGAAAAAAAAAAAAAGAAATAAAAGAGGGGAGCTAAACATTCCCCTGCCTCAGTCCATGGTGGACGAGCCAAATGGTTCTTTTACATAAGTGAGATAATGTCGATGACGAGGAGGAGCTTGGGCTGGCAAATGGAATGATTTTTCGTTTCTAATGATTTATTTTATTCATTCTGTCGCTTTCACACTGTTTTTCATCGTCATTTTAGGGTTTTTAAAGTATTTATCTCCTAAAGTTTTTGTTTTCTAATATGATCCTTAAACCTTTTTTTTTATAGCAATTACGTCCCAAGACTTGACTAAATATGACAGTTAAGTCTTAATCACAAATACATGGGACAAAAAACAATCACATGAAAAGCAAATGACCCCAACTCGCTACTATTTATTTAACTGTGTACTCTTTAAATAATTTTTTTTATCTAATTATCCCCTAAAATCTTTATTATTCAAATATGTTCTGCTTGTTTATTCCTATACAATACCGAACCATAAATATGTTTTTATTGAAACTAGATTTTAATCCATTGCACCTATTTTTTTTTTATAACAAACTAAACAATCAAGAGAATAATAAATTAGAAAAAAAACAACTCTTCAACAAAATATCAAACATATCAAATAATTCAATAAATTGAATTTGCGTGTTTCAATTAGTTAATGTTATTAAAAGTTGATATTTTGAACGCTTTTACCGTTCTTCTCGCTCCAAACTTATTGCACCCCAAGCCTAAAATAAAATCTTGTGTCTGCTAATTCATGCGAGTGGCTTAGAAAAGTTCTACGTTCTTTTGCTACGTGTCGTTTTCCTTCTTAACAGTGTCGTTTACCCTTTCTGTGTGCGCGTGCGTGTGCGTTTTTCATACTTAAAATATGATATTATGGTTTGTGTAATTAGAAAACTACAAATGTGAGCTAATGTAGCGATGAAGCATATACGATAATTAGAACATGTAATAATATCAACGTTTCAATTTTGTCTCTGCATCATGAATTTTGTCTCAAAACATTTTAAAACTTGTGATAGATCCCAATATTTAATTGAATATATATAAGAGAGATTTGTCACTATCCCTACTTTGTATTTACTTTGAATTCATAATATTCATGATTTTAAAAAGAGTAGACAAGGTCAGTACATACCACAGTATTCTACAAACTAATCCTCTTATAAAAATGAAAAAAAAAAAAAACCTAATATTGACAAGGAACTCGCCCTCTATAATTAGCTTCTTTTAACAACTATGTAAAGACGTTCCCTACGCTACGTTTTCTTTTCTTTTTTGCCAAAGCGTTTAAAGTTATCAATTTTAAGGATTTGACGCCAAATTGTTGTTTCTCTTCTCCATATGTTGTGGTGGTTGTGCAAAACTAGCGTTTTTCAAGTTTTTGCCATTTTAGTATTTCATGAATTTACAGCTGATGTTTTCCTGTCGTTTGTTTTTCATTTGACAAGCAAGCAACAAGTCTTTCGAGAAAAACTAAAATCATATAGTTGTTTTTTGACTTAATTATGACATGTCCAACGTTCTACAGTCTTTTCAATTTTCTGAATACATGCTTGTACAGATGTACCTTCGGATAAAGAGTACTCTCGTTTCCAAGTACGAAAATTTTGGTGAAATTTTACACATTTGGAAATATCAAAATATTTTTTTATTGAATTATCGATTTCGGTAAAATATCAAAAAAATATTAAAAGTATCTATAAATTATGATAAAATATCGATATCGAAAAATCTGTAATGTATTTTGTATAAAATTTTTATACATATCAGCGAAATTTTGACAAAATTTTCAATAGCATCTAAAATTACAAAAATTAATGGAGTTTTTTCCTTTAAATAATCTATCAGTGTTTTATATATAATTTTAATGAATGAACATTTGTCTTATGAGTTTGCAAGGAGAGAGCAAAGAACACTAAGAATATTAACATTGGATGAAGATAATATTTCATGAGTTTACAATCTATGAATTTAGGATTCAATTGTAGCAATTCCTCCAATGAAGCTCCACATGTTTATTATCCATACAATCAGGACTTTAGAAACTAAAATGGTTATGGAATGTTCAATTATCCTCGTCCAAGCATACCACAACTATCTCAGGCATATAATTGGGAGAATTTACAGTTTTCTATCCATGGAAATATAGTAGGAAGAAGTCAGCATACCTTCATATATATAACTATATTCAGTACTTAAATAAAAAGTTATGATACAATATTATTTGAATCAAGATAAAATCCTAACTATATTTGAGCTTTATGGACCTTCTTTTTGGTTTTGATAAATTTAATATATATAGATTTTATTACATAAATCATGTTTATTTATATTTTTTTAATATTTATTGTATCTTAAAATATTAAAGATATATTTTAATATAATATTTTTGTAATTTTTATCAAGATTTTCATCATCGATATTTTCCCTTAAAATTTTTATAAAATTAAAATATTAATATTTTTATCGATAAAAATATGGGTCATTTCACAATGTCCAATAGGCATAGTCCATCAGTTAGGAGTCCTGCTTTCCATCATTTCATCTTTTAAAAAATCTACTAGTGATTATATAATGAGTTCCATATCCTTTTAAAAAAACAAAATAATAATACACATTACAAGTATATAACAGCTAAATCAGGAAGATCAAATTCATGAGATTTTTTAATATGAAAATGAGTATTTAAAAGTACTAATAAAGATAACGATGTTGGCTTTTTCTAATATTCTGCTGTGAAGAAGACAAATAAAACTTGAAATTGTATCTCCTCAGTAGAAGCTTCTTTGTGGTGAAAGGACCTTCCGTTCCTGGAAGTTCAACCTGCGTTCAAAGGTTAAGGGCCGGGCGAGGCTCGGCTACAGACGACATGCTTAAGCTGCATAGGAATAAACATGATGAAAATTAACGACAAGCTATAGCTAACGGCTCTGCCAACAACAAAACGAAAACTTAAAAAATAAAATGTGAAAAAGTACCATTGGGCACAATTATTTAACCAGAAATTTATAAGAGTATGAGGTTTAATAATTCTTTGACTAGGGAATTACCTTCATCTCCTTGAAGAGCTGTACAAAATACCAAAAAAAAAAGGGGTATAAATATAATCCTTCCTAACCTACAAAATAAATCATAAAATAACATATCTACCTACATCATAATTATCACAAAACAAGAACATAAATTGATTAATCACAAAAGGGGGCGTTTGGTAAAAAAAAATCACTAGGATTTTCAAAAAATCTTGGGAAAGCACTCGTAGTCACTATAATTTCTAGAAAATCTTCATTATCATGTTTGGTTGTGCACGAGAACCTTCTCTGATCAAATTCCACAAATAATATATTACTATGTTTGATTGTTAATATTCGTATTTTTACAAAGATAATTAAAGCAAATTTAATTTTGTAGAGTTATTTGTTGCTAACTTTAAAACATTTGCCTGTATTTTTTTTAAAGTAACCTAACATGTCAACCAAGAGGCTTATTAAAATGTCCATGATATTTCCAAAAATAAAAATAAAAAAATCCATGAGGAGCCCATCAAGCATTGCTTTAAGAGGCTACTTGTAGCTACTGTAAACGCATGTAATCACCTACAACAATTTAAGGTGTTTGGTAAACGTTGCTTTTGATCAGTTGCTTATAAAAGCTGCTAACCTTAATAATAATACATAATTCCCAATCTTCATATTTTTTAATAACAAATTAAAATAACATCACTACCAAGAATGCAAAATTTTATTTGTAACGTATTTTTTTTACTCAAATAATTTATTTGTAAAGCAACTAATTATTGTTGTTATGCTTTCTTTTAGAGTGGTATTTTTTTTTTTTGGAAATTTTACATAGAATTATAATTTATCCCATTTAATAAAAGTAATTATCTTTCTAAAAATATATTATATAGTAAAAATAAAATTATTTTTTTGAGTAATTTAATGTACAAATATTACATATGTTTATCTTTATAATTAATATTAAAAACTAAAACTATATAGATGCTTAGTTAAGTATGTCTATATTCGTCATGATACATCTTCACAATAATTTTACGCATAGTTTATCAAACACTTACAATTTTAATTTTGATATTCACAACAGCTTTGAAAAAAATGTGTGAAAAAAATAAGTCTACCTGCTTCTGGTCTAGTCCACGACACAATATAGCACAGCACAGTAAAACAACAACATTACAACACTCTATAACAAAGTCAAAGTAGAACGATAACAAGTAGTCTGTGAAATTATCAAGTAAATAGGGTCTTTACAAAAGTCCAAAACATCACATCTGTCCCCAAAAAATAAAATTAAAAAAAACAACAAAAGATATTAAAAAACTGTAGTATGAAAGGCGACAGTGGAGAAAGCCGATGTCGATGTTGTGGACAGAAGGGCAAGTGGTCTTAGCACCTAATTTACTCAAGATGCAACGAATTCATCTTTTGGATTAATTTATGTCATGGTGAAAAAACAGTTGCAAAATTCTCATGCTACCATATTTTTGCCGGTATCCTATGATGACACATATGGGTATCCTGTCGTGAGACTAAAAACTTCAGCAACCCACAACTATTAGTATCCAACCATGATACCTAAATAGAACCCCGTGATACAAAAAATTGCAGTGACTAGAGAATATGCCAGTATCCTTGTAACACCCCAATTTTAATTAAGTAAGACTAGTGAGTAAATGGTAAATTAGTGTGTCATAATATACATTAAACCTGATTTAACTATTTTGTGATATTTTAAACTAAAGTTCTTTTAATTATTATTGATTATTTTACACCACTCTTAATTATTTTTATTTGTAATTGTTGTTTTGAATTTTAAAAGAAAACAATTTATCAAATGTCTAATATGTCTCCTTTTTGAAAAAAAAAAAAAAAACTGTGTTGGAACATGGTTTTCACCTTGCAAAATCACCTTGACCCTCTATATATATCCCTCTCACTCTCCCTCTCCTCCTCACTCTCCCACGCTCTCTCTCTCACTCTCAAACTCTCTCTCTCGTTTCCCTCTCACTGCCCTTCTCTTCTCTCCTTCCTTCTTCCAATTTTTGATTCAAAATCAAGGCTCAAGCTTCAATTCTCGGTGGATCGGAAGCTCGAGAATGCGTTTGGGCAATTATAAACTTGATGTAAAGCTCAAATCTAAGGTTAGTTTGTTTATTTTTCAAATTTCTAAACTTTTTCTAAATTTTCTAAATTTCTTTAAAAAGTTGTAATCCAAGTTTCTATAGCTTAGGAAACCTTTAATTTAAGTTAATAGAACTCAAAACAACTAGAATCTATTTTTGATTTCACGAAAAATGGATTGAATCACATTTTTTCTAATTTTCCCATTTTCAAATTCCTTTGAGATTTTCTATGAAAATCTTGTTTAAACTTGTTTAAATGTATTATATTATGTTTTTTCATCATTTATGAGTGTCTTCTATGTCTGGGAATTGAGAGAATAGGTTTAGAATGAGATTTCGAGCTTAGGAAGCTGAGACTCGAAATTTGAAACTTTTTAGAATTTTTCAGTTCGACAAGCCAAACTTTGTGTTTGACAGGTCGGACTCATACGTTTGGTAAGTTGGTGCTATAAGACCGGCAGGCCGAACCATGCAGTTCGGCAGGTCAGACAAAAAAGTTTGGCAGGCCGATCGGCCTTTAAGGAAAATGACCATTTTTCCCCCTTTTTTACTGTTTTAAACCTAGATCGAGACCCCAACCTTATGATATGATTTTATGAACATAAATGGCACACTAAGGCCCCATCATGTAGCATAGTAACATAGAAGTACTTTAAGTTAGATATTGATGAGCCTAGTTTGTGTTTAAGGTTGTTTATGGTTTTGTGGAGCTTACGTATAGTGGATCAGGATAGTAGTGCTGAGTGCGGTGCTAAATATTGAGGTAGGACTTCTACCTCTCTCTTTGGTAGCTAGGTTTTTAAATGATTTTGGCCATAAAGATTCCCTTCAATTGTTTTCAATAAATGAAAAAACGCTTTAAAAATTTTGAAAGGGGGCCCTTGGCCACAAAATGGTTTCTTTTAATTTGATTTTTTTAGCAATGATTAAAATGAATTTCTCAAGTATTTTCTTTTATTATTACTTGCCTAAGAAGGAATGCTCATAATGAATCAAATAACAAATGTAATTAAGAATACTCAGTAACATAGGATTTAAATAATAATAAATGCACAAAAGAGCATGATGCCATCCACAGAGATCAGGTCATGGAAAAAGCGACCTTGGAGGCAGGTCTCGAGACCTAGCTGGGCCACCATGGTGGTGATTATGATGGCTTTGCTAGGAATTAAATAATAAGTTAAATTTTACAGATGACTAATAAATTAATGGTAAGAATAAATTTTATGAGTTTACCTATGGTATTTTATAATTCTTACATTGTAACAGATCTAACATTGATTTAATGTTTTCAAGCTCAATCTAGATTAGATTTGGATGAAAAAGAGCAAGTTGGTAAGTATGAGTTTAACGAATTTTAATTTATTATTTTTGTAACTTTTGTCTATAATAAAATGTTATATTCAATTAGATGTTCTTTGAATCCTTAGTCTTACTGAGCCTTTTGCTCACTTTTCTTTATTTGTTTCTTTTTAAAAACTTTTGCCTTAGGTCGATTGCAGTTTAGGACTCATAGGAAGGCAATAGGGCGACAAGCGAGGCGTAGAAGCACTATTTTAGGTTATTGCTTTATTTAATCAAGGCATGTATAATTTTCATACCTACCTTTTTGATTGGACTATGATGTATTATTTTATTGTCAATATCATGTCTATGCACTAATGTGGGTCCTGTGGCGCCCGACTTATATTTAATTATCTTTAACATTTTATTTTACGTTTTACTGTCTTAAAATAACGATAAATGTTTTAGAATGTTTTTTTATAATTATCACGTTTTTCAAAATAATCCAAATCATTTAATTAGTGATTTTAATTAATAATTTAATTTAATTAACTAAATAAATTCTCCACGTCACTGCCCGTACTTCGGGCCGTGACAATCCTACCATTACTTAATAAAATCTTTGATTCTAAAAATTCTAGAAACTGTGCTCTCTGGTATCCTATAGTAAAAATTTTGCGTTCGTGGACCAGAGACTACTGATATCTTTATTGTGATTTTTTATAGTCGCTGACCAGAAACTATCGATACTAGTGGTGGTAAACTTTGGTACAACCGATTTTTTTTCTTACCACATAAATTCCGCTAAAATTACTCAAAACTTGTAAAAATAAAACAAAAAAAAATCACAAGAATCAGCAAAACAATCCGTTTCCCTAACAAATCTACCACGGGGCAAGATGAGATCTTTGGATATCTCTCGCCATGCTGAAAACATCTATGGTGAGATCTCCGCATGGCCACCACAATGTGAGGGGAGATGTGGAGATCAGGATGTCATGCTAAGTGCAGAGGAGACCTCACTGGTGATCTCCACCATGCTACCTGACACGGGGCTGTCAATGGCATCGATGGGCAGTGGCAATAGGGGACCAATGTGGGTAGAAGATAGAGAGAAGAGGGGTTTAGCTAAAGACATTTGAAATTTGCAAGAATAATAAAGGGGAAAAACAGTTTCTATTGTACTTTTTTCCTTTTTGCGTGACACATTATACAGTAAGTAGTAGGTGTGTGTGGTATAAGATAATTCCACGCCAAATTCACGGCATTGTCATGATCCAAAAATGGGGATACAACGTGCAGGTTTAGCTTAGGAGAATAATTTAAGTTAGATGAAATTTAAAAACTCGAAACCAAAGTGGAAATGAGATTAATTAAATGTGATTTAATTATTTTTCTAAACCAATCCTCAAATAATAAAATTATAAATAAGGACGTTTTATTTTAAATTCTACTTATTCATATGAACAACCATTATTTATACAAATTACACAAATTATTTAGAATGTCGAAAATTTTACAGACATAAAATAATTAAAGTAGAATGTAAAACAAAAGTTTTTTTAAACAAAAAATATAAGTTGAAAACAAAAGAGCTAACTCATATAAAACTTTAGGGTTTCTAAAATTTAAACCTCATAGTGACCCACAAATTTGCAGATATTGCCAAAGTACTTCATAAAGACAGTGCTTGGCCATATGGTCCTTTCATATATACAAATAAATTAAGATAGGAAAAGATAATATAATTACATTGGTACAAGCCGCGTTAGAAATCTAACATATGTCATAAGCCCAATTGAAAGCGTCATGGTATACATATTGACAATTTGTCAATACTATATTGGTGCTTACTTAGCACCACTCTTTGCATCATTTGGAAGGGGGGTTAATTTAAAACACAAAAATGAACGAACGGCCTAGTAGGATAACATTTAAACAAACTTTAACTTATTAAAACAAATAAGGTATTTAAATAATCAAAGAATAAACAGGGAAATAATTGAAATATCAAAGATAGCAAATGTAGTAAAATAATTAAGAAAGAAATGAGGCAATTTTTAATTAAATTCCCCATTCCCATTTTCTATAACATATACTTAACATACTTACAATGCCTCAGCCATTGCCCATGCTACAGAGCCCCCGATCGAGGTTTGGGGGCCTGCTGTTACACTCTACATAATCCGATCTCTCTGGCTACTAAAACCAACCGTCGTGAGCCATACGTCCTCAGTAGTGTTTGAATTCCCCATTATGCTCAGAATTTTTTATTCCAAATCTAAATCATAATTTCTCAAATTCATTTATTAAAATATGAAACTACTTATATTTACATATTATATATATTTTACAAACTTATTGCAACATGCAAAAACACATTTATAAACAATCTTGTAAGAAACATACTCATCTCAAGATAACAATATTGGTCAAAATAAAACAATGTAATTTCAAATCATGGCTGCCAAGAAAGGGATTAGAATCCTACCTCTCAAGCTTAAAAACAATCTTTTAATATTGGACCGACTAACATTAGCTCCACATGTTCTTAATCCTAAGGCGTATATAAGGACAATTAAAACTAAAGCTCAACATATAACCATATTCATAAGTAAATCATGTGTTAATCCATTTTCCTAGTGTGCTATTAAAATTTTTTGTAACTTTGAGACATGATGCAACTATGTTTTAAAATAAATGAAGGTTACATTTTGGTTTAAAACTTATTTTAGAATTAATCCTAAGATCAAAAGGTTTTAAAAGGTTTAAAAGTCACAAAAAAAAAATGAAGAAAAGAACAAGGTTTTCCAGCCTACAAGTTCTTAAGAACAGCTCACTACTTGTTGAGCTTGAAGGCCCCTGAAAAAGGCCACAACTGATTGGCCGGTGAAGGTAACCGACTTGTCGCCTTCAAGTAACTGGCCTACCAACTTCAAGTAACCTGGAAGATTCTAGGTTTGGGCTTTTGAACCTTTCAAGCTCCAAGCTCAATTTCAAACTTATTTTTCACATTTTAGAGCATAGAAACATACATAAATGATAGAATAACATTAAAAAACAATTTTTAAATTAACATGGATTTAAACACTAAGAGTCAAAGTTTAGTCTCCACATCCAAAAGAAAAACTAAAACATACCAAGCTTGGGTTAGATTGAAGAAATCTTTAATATGCAATGTATAGGTTCATGATTAATCAATAAAAACATGTTTTTGATATAAATATCAAATCAAAATGACAACATATTCATTGGTTTAACCATTCCAACAAAGTTCATATCACAACACTCAAAAACACAACATATACACATTTTTTTCCACAAAACTTTGCTTTATCCGAAAGTGAGATGACATAAACCAAAGAAAGATTTCAGACTAAAGGAAAACAAACACAAAACTAGATTAAAAGTTGATATACTAACCTTGAAATGCTTTGAAAAACTTGAAAACTCAAACCTTTAATGTTGCTTAAGAGCTTGGATTGTCTCAGCCATGGAGGTGATGGATTTTTCTGATTTTTGGCAAAGGGAACGGCTGTCTTTTGGTGGTCTTTGTTGTGCTTTTGCTACAACAAAATGAAAAGAGGGAGAGGGAATTGACGTGGGAAAGAGGAAGAGTGGGAAGTTATGAGTGTGTGCGGGGTTTCTAAGTGGGTCTCAATGTATAACGTTCCGAAATTAATTAAATGTTATTAATATATAAAATGGTGGACTAGTGTACCATAATGAACATTTTAAACCTAATTTGGTCATTTTGTAAAGTTTTAGATTTAAGTTGTTTTTGATAATTTTAATGATTTTTAATTACTCTTAATTATTTTAATTGTTATTTTGAAGTTTTGACATAAAACAATTCGTCAAAATATCTGTTCTACAAAACTGTGAGCGGTACACGATTTTCGCACAATAAAATAGTCTATTTTTTCTCTATTTATTCTCACTCTCTCTTTCTCTTTCTCACTCTCACTCACACTCTATCTCTCCTCTCTCTCTCTCCCATCTCTCTCTCACCCATCTCTCTCTTTCTTAAACTCTCTCTCTCGGTTTCTCACTCTCCCTCAATTCCCTCTCAAAATTTTTGAAGCAAAAATCAAACCCAAGCTTTGAGTTAGTAGATTGAAGGCTCAAGAACGAGATTTAGCGACCACAAACGCAATTCAAAGCTTGAATTCGAGGTTAGTTTTGAAATTTCATAACTTTTTCAATTTTCTAAATTTCTTAGTATTTTGAAATTTAAGCTTTCCTAAGCATAGAACACCCTCAATCTAGGTTAGAGGAACTTAGAATAACTAGAATACAAACTTTGTTTGATCAAAAATGGATTTAAATCAAGATTTTTCATTTTCTCCATTTTTCTCTATTTTTTGATTTTTCCAAAAATTTTGTTTAAGACTTGTTTTAAAGTATTAAAAAGTAATCTACTATGTTTTTCTATCATGTATTGACAATACCTATGCCCGAGAATTGAGAAAAACCAAGTTGGAATGGAGATTTGGGTTCGAGATGTAAAATCCCATGCTTGGAAAATTTTAGAATTTTTTCAGATCGGTAGGCCGAAGTTTAAGTTCGGCAGGTCGGATTCATAGGACTAGCGGGCCGAATCTGGAAAATTTTGACCGACTGGACTTAGTTTTTCGGCAGGCTGAACTATGTAGTTCGGCTGGCCGAACCAAGGGACTGGCAGGCCGACCAAGCATGGTGAGATTTTGTTATTTTTCATCCGTTTTCACCGTTTTGAACCTCGATTGAAATTTTGATTTTGTAAAATGATTTTATAAACCTAAATGGCACACTAGGACACCATGAGATGATTTAGTAACATAGAATATCTCGCATTAGATACTAATAGACCTAGTTTTCATTTAAGGTTGTACATGGATTCGCGAAGCTAACATATAGCGGACCGGGATTATAGTGTGGGACACCGACACGAGTATTGCGGTAGGACTTCTACCCCTTCCTTGGTAACTCGCTTTAAATGTTTTGGCCTCAAAGAAATTTTTAACAAAAAATGTTTTCAAATGATTAGTTGAAAATATATTTTTGTTGATTGATTTTATAAACAGTATAATTGAGGTGATTTTTCATAAGAAACCTTATAAGGAATGTAAATGATTATATTTGATAAAAAGAGATTTTTAATAATCATGGAAAGATATATATATATATATATATTTAGGGGCATGATGCCATATCAAAGATCGGGTTGTGGAGTGCGCGACCTTGGGGGCAGGTTCCGAAATCCAGCTAGGCTACTACGATGGTGAAATACATATGGTTTGCTTAGGAAAAGAAAATGTTATTTTTCTGGTTGACCTATTTAAACTATTTTGGTAAGAAAAGCTTTTATTAAATTTTCATCTATTTATTTATTTATTTGTTCTAGTTCATTTTCTACATATTCATTTGAATAATGAAATTTCTTCAAATATTAAAATGTTTTGAAAATATAGTCCTACTGAGCCTTTCGCTCACATTTTATTTGTTTTAAAATCTTACCCCTTAGGTAGATATCAGCTTAGGATCCGAGAAGAGTCCGTTGATCGGACTTGCGACTAGTAGAAGATTTGGGTAGATTGTAGTACAAACAATTCGAGACATGTACAATCTTAACTTTCTCTTTTATTTTGGATTGTGGTTGTAATTTGATATTGTCAGTACTATATGTATGCACAAGATATGGGTCAGTGGGACCTATTCTTACCTCACCTTATATTTTTATCATTTTTATTATTTCCTTATTGCTTATTTTGTTATCCTTATTTGTTCGAATATTAATATTGTTCTCTTTAAATGCAAGGTTTTAAAATTTTCACATTTTTATAAATAAACTCCTTAATTCTTAAACTCATGTTTTAACCAAATTTCTATTTAATTCACTTAATTAAACTACCATGTCACCTCCTGTACTTTGGGGCATGACAGAATGGCATCAGAGCTCAAGGTTATGAACCTTAAAAATTATACACACATAGGTACGGCAATGAAATACCACTAACAATCTAAATTTTGTTTTCGAAAGTGAGAGAATAGCACCTAGACGTTGCTCGACAGCTGACGTTGAGTTCAGAAATGATGAGGGCATGATGAGCGCTATATTTGCCGTATTCGAGCAGATGTCGACAAGGGTAAGACCAGATGATTTCAAGGCTAGTCGCTGGCATTCGTACTTTAAGAAATTTTGACGTGTGTCTGTACCAACTTTCGATGGAACTGGGGACCCGCAAGTGGCAGAATATTGGCTATATTCAATCGTGAAGCATCTAGATACTCTTGGTGTGCTAGCGGAGTATCGCGTGAAATTTACGGTATATAAGTTTGAAGATGGTGCTAATACTTGGTGGAAGCAAGCAAAGCGCCTGGAGAATAATGGTAACATCAATTGGGACAGGTTTGAGGAGTTGTTCTACGATTGGTTCTTTCCACAAGGATATAGGGATCAAAAGGCAGTAGAATTTTAAAGGTTACAGCAGGGTGATATGCCGGTTCGGGAATATGAAACGAACTTCAATGAATTGGCCAGGTTTGCTCTCTCTACAGTGGCATCGAAACGTGATAAGTGCATTGAGTTTCAGAAAAGACTCAAAGCCCCTATCCAACGACAGGTGGTTGCTCTACGACTCAGGAACTTCAGAGAGCTTGTGTCATCAGCAATATCAGTGGAGAATGACTACATTTAGTACTGTGAGAATCGAGCCAAGACGTTAGGAGGACCACAGAGGAGTGGCAGAAGGAGCACCAGTAATCGACTGGCTCCAGGAAAGAACAAACAAGGTAGCGTGAATAGCGACAGCAGCAATTCATCCAGCAACGGGTGCAGCAACCCCTATAGCTTTCATTGCCATTATTGCCAGTAGCTAGAACACATCAAGAGGAATTGCCCGATCAGGAGTACTCGCCTAGGATTTTAGACCAAAGAAGGAGCTTCGTCAGCCCCACTCTCAGACTCTACCTCAGCCACAGTAGTACCTTCAGCTTTCGTTTCATCAATTCGCTCCTCATCAACTATCATATTTAGCACAAGGACATCAACCGTAGAACTTTCAGTGTAATGTCCCTTAGTATCGAACGTCGAGTACAGCCAGTGTGCAGTTGCCATCATCACAGTAGTATCGGCCAACTAACCCAGGATCTAGTAGTGCTGGTAGAGGAAAAAGGAAAGCTCTAGCACAAGTTCACACGATGTCATCAGGAAGTTCAGATGCCTAGACCAGTAACGCGGTTGTTGATGGTACGATTATGGTTTCTCAATCTTTAGCAACATGTTATTTGATACTGGTGCCACTCATTCTCTTATTTCGAGCTCTTTTGTACATGCCTTAGGATTAGAAATAGAAGAGTTTGATGAACCCTTAGTTATAGCTTCACCTTCGAGGTGGGTGTGTGTGAATAGCATTTGTAAAGCTTGTAAAATAAAGATTGAGGATGAGGTTTTGAAAAGTGATTTGATTGTAATCCTCATGAGATCGTATGATGTAATCTTATGGATGGACTGGTTGTCCAGGTATAATGTAGTGGTAGACTACCAACTTAGGAAAGTAACCCCAGTATTCAATAAAGAGACGACGATCACTTACCAGGGTGGTGGTGATCGGCTGATGAGTGAGCGTCTTGTAAGAATGTGTCTCAGAGGGCGAAAGAATGCAATTTCTTATGCTTTTCTTATGAACCTAGAAGGAGAGTCTAGCGCCTTGAGAAGAAATGTTTCAATTCTAGTGGTAGATGAATTTGAAGATGTCTTCCCCGACGAGTTGCCAGGATTACCACCGCATCGGGAGATTAAATTTGGTGTTGAATTGTTTCCAGGAATGGCACCAATTTTTGTAGCACCTTATCGGATGGCACCGGCAGAGATGAGAGAACTTAGAAAGCAACTTCAGGAGCTTGCTGATAAAGGATATATTTGGAATAGTACATCATCATGGGAAGCACCGGTTTTGTTTGCAAAGAAGCATGATGGAACCCTTAGGCTATGTATAGATTATCGACAGCTGAATCGGGTTACGGTGAAGAATAAATATCCTTTGTCTAGGATCGATAAGTTGTTTGATCAGTCAGGAGGTTCACAGTACTTCTAGAAGATAGACTTGAGGTCAGGATATCATCAACTCAGAATTAAGGAAGAAGACATTCCCAAGACAGCTTTCAAGACCCAGTATGGACACTTTAAGTTTTTAGTAATATTGTTTGGATTGATGAACGCTCCGACAACCTTCATGGATTTTATGAACAGGATATTTAGGCCTTACTTGGACCAGTTCGTGATTGTGTTCATTGACGACATCTTGGTTTATTCAAAGACTTGGAAAGAGCATGAGCAGCATCTTAGAATCGTGCTTCAGACTCTGCGGAAGCATCAGTTGTATGCCAAGAAGGAAAAGTGTGAATTTTGGCTGATAGAGGTCAAATTTCTAGGTCATGTCATCTCCGAGCATGGTATCTTAGTGGATTCATCAAAGATAGACGCCATAGTGGAATGGAAACGACCGACGAATGTGGCATAGATTCGTAGCTTCTTGGGACTTGCAGGGTATTACAGGAAATTTGTGAAGGACTTCTCGAAGATAGCAACACCGTTGACAAGATTGATCAGGAAGAATGTCAAGTTCGAGTGGAATGAAAAATATAAGCACCTTTTTCAAGAATTAAAGAATTGCTTGACCTCAGCTCTAGTGTTGATCATTCCTAATAGTGATGAGCCGTACGAAGTTTATACAGATTCGTCAGGATGTGGACTTGGATGTGTGCTGATGCAACAGGGACGTGTGGTAGTATACAAATCGAGATAGTTATGACCCCACGAGTGGAACTATAGTTATGACCCCACGAGTGGAACTATCCCACTCACGATTTGGAGCTCGTAGCAGTGATTCACGTGCTGAAGATCTAGAGATATTATTTGTACGGGCCAACATTTTAGGTTTTCTCTGACCACAAGAGTTTAAAGTATTTGTTTACTCATAGGGATTTGAACTTGAGGCAACAAAGATGGATGGAGTACATGGAGGATTATGATTTAGCGCTGTAGTACCATCTTGGGAAAGCTAATGTAGTGGCAGATGCACTCAATTGGAAGTCTTCTGGGATACTTGCATGTTTGGCTCTTGAAGATTGGAAAAGAGACGCAACAGTGAGTGAATATAGGCTACAATATTACAAAGACTACGTTCACATTTCAATGTACCACATGGAGACGACCCTCGCTCTTGTTCAGACAGGGAAGCAAAATTAGTGGCAAGACCAGCATCTTTAGGGAATCTGGACGCGAATTCTGAACGGAGAGCAGTTTGAAGAATGGAGTGCATATGCCGATGGATCGTTGTACTTCAGGAAGAGTCTAGCAGTTCCAGCAATCACAGAAGTAACGACAGCCGTTATGGACGAAGCTCACAAGTCTTAGTTTGCCATTCATCCAGGGAGCACAAAGATGTATCGTGATCTAAAGAGGCACTATTGGTGGAAAGGCATGAAGAAGGATATCTAGGAATACGTGGCTAAGTGTACGACTTGTCTTCAGGTGAAAGCTGAGCATCAGAGCCAGCAGGTCAGCTTCAGCCATTTCCTATTCCAGGGTGGAAATAAGAGCATGTGACGTGACGATGGATTTTCTTACCAGGTTGCCAAGGACGGAGCAACGGCATGATGCAATTTGGGTCGTGGTTGACAAGTTAATGACGTCAGCTCATTTCATTCGGTTCAAGTCGACATGTTCGAGGAGAATTTTTGAGGAATTGTACAATTCATAAAACATACTAAGATTGCATAGAGTTCCTTTATCCATCACATCAGATAGAGACACCAGATTCAATGCCAAATATTGGAGGAGCTTTCAAGAGGCTTTGGGTACATATTTGAACTTCAGTATGGTGTTTCATCCTCAGACCAATGGGCAATCTGAGCGAGTTATTCAGATTCTCAAAAATATGTTACGTGCTTGTGCATTAGACTTCGGCAGGAACTGGAAGAAGTACTTGCATCTGGCGGAGTTCACATACAACAACAGTTATCAATCAAGTGTTGGCATGGCATTATTTGAAGCACTATATGGACAACCATGTCGATCACTAGTGTGTTGGGCTGAACCAGAAGATAGAGTTATTCTTGGGCCAAATGAGATTCGCGATAGTAATGAAAAGGTCACTGTGATTTGGGATTGATTGAAAGTAGCTCAGAGTCGACAGAAGAGTTACGAGGATAGAAGACATCGACCCTTGAAATTCGAGATAAGAGACTTGTACTCTTGAAGGTATCGCCTCGCAAAGGCATCTCGCGATTTGGAGTAAGTGAAAAACTCACGCCAAAATATGTTGGACCATTCGAGATTATCCAATGCGCCGGTGTGGTTGCTTATCAACTCAACCTTTCTCTGGAACTTTCACATGTTCACAACGTATTCCACGTGTCAATGCTTCGGAAGTGTCCACCTGAGCAAGATAAGATCGTCTCGTTCAAAGACTACAAATTTAGGAAGATACGACGTATGAAGAAGTGCCGATCCAGATCATTAACCGTAAAGTGATTAGGTTACGCCGTTGTGAAATCCTATTAGTTAAGGTCGTGTGGCAGCATCACGAGGTTGATGACGCCACTTGGGAGTTAGAGTCGAATATGTAGTTGTATCCATATTTGTTTTGTTTTTGAATCAATTTGTAAATTTCGAGGACGAAATTTCTTTTAGGGGTAGAGAGTTGTAATGCCCCGAAATTAATTAAATGTTATTAATATGTAAAATGGTGGATTAATGTGCCATAATGAATATTTTAAACTTAATTTGGTCATTTTGTAAAGTTTTTAGATTTAAGTTGTTTTTGATAATTTTAATGATTTTAAATTACTCTTAATCATTTTAATTGTTATTTTGAACTTTAGATATAAAACAATTCGTCAAAATGTTTGTTCCACAAAACTGTGGACGGCACACGATTTTCGTATAGTAAAATCGCCCATTTTTCCTGTATTTATTCTCACTCTCTCTTCGTCTTTCTCACTCTTACTCACACACTCTCTTTCCTCTCTCTCTCTCACCCATCTCTCTCTTTCTCACTCTCTCTCTCTCGGTTTCTCACTCTCCCTCAATTCCCTCTCAAAATTTTTGAAGCAAAAATCAAACCCAAGCTTCGAGTTAGTGGATTGAAGGCTCGGGAACGAGATTTAGTGACCACAAACGCGATTCGAAGCTTGAATTTGAGGTTAGTTTTGAAATTTTAAAACTTTTTCAAATTTTCAAATTTCTTGGTATTTTGAAATTTAAGCTTTCCTAAGCTTAGAACACCCTCAATCTAGGTTAGAGGGACTTAGAATAACTAGAATACAAACTTTTTTTGATCAAAAACGGATTTAAATCAAGATTTTTCATTTTTTCTTATTTTTCTCTATTTTTGGATTTTTTCAAAAATTTTGTTTAAAACTTGTTTTAAAGTATTAAAAAGTAATCTACTATATTTTTCTGTCATGTATTGATAATACCCATGCTTGAGAATTGAGAAAAACAAGTTAGAATGGAGATTTGGGGTCGGGAGGTAAAATCCTGTGCCTGAAAAATTTTAAAATTTTTCCAGATTGGCAGGCCAAAGTTTATGTTCAACAGGCCAGATTCATGAGTTCGGCAGGCCAAATTCATACAACCGGCAGGCCAAACCTGAAAAAGTTTGGCCAACCAGACTTGGTTTTTCGGTAGGCCAAACTGTGCAGTTCGGCTGGCCGAACCAGGGAACCGGCAGGCCAACCGAGCATGGTAAGATTTTGTTATTTTTCACCCGTTTTCATTGTTTTGAACCCCGATTGAAATTTTGACTTTGTAAAATGATTTTATAAACCTAAATGGTATACTAAGACACCATGAGATGATTTAGTAACATAGAATATCTCACGTTAGATACTAATACACCTAGTTTGTATTTAAGGTTGTACGTGGATCTGCAGAGCTAACGTATAGCGGACTGGGATTACGGTGTGGGACACCGACACGAGTATTGAGGTAGGACTTCTACCCCTTCCTTGATAACTAGTTTTAAATGTTTTGGCCTCAAAGAAATTTTTAAGAAAAAATGTTTTCAAATGATTGGTTGAAAATATATTTTTGTTGACTGATTTTATAAATAGTAAAATTGAGTTAATTTTTTATAACAAACCTCATAATGAATGTAAATGATTATATTTGGTAAAAAGAGATTTTTAATAATCATGGAAAGATATATATATATATATATATAGGGGCATGATGCCATATCAGAGATCGGGTCGTAGAGTGCGCGACCTTAGGCTAAGTCCCGAAACCCAGCTGGGCCACTACGGTGGTGAAATACATATGGTTTACCCAGGAAAAGAAAATGGTATTTTTTTGGTCGACCTGTTTAAACTATTTTGGTAAGAAAAGCTTTTATTAAATTTTCATCTATTTATTTATTTATTTATTTGCTCTAGTTCATTTTCTACATATTTATTTGAATAATAAAATTTCTTCAAAAATTAAAATGTTTTGAAAATATAGTCCTACTAAGCCTTTCGCTCACATTTTATTTGTTTTAAATCTTACTCCTTAGGTAAATATCAGCTTAGAATCGAAAAGGAATCTGTTGACCGGACTTGCGACCAATAGAAAATTTGGGTAGATTGTAGTACAAACAGTTCGAGGCATGTACAATCTTAACTTTCTCTTTTATTTTGGATTGTGGTTGTAATTTGATATTGTCAGTGCTATGTGTGTGCACAAAATGTTGGTCAATGGGACCCATTTTCGCTTCACCTTATATTTCTGTCATTTTTATTATTTCCTTATTGCTTATTTTGTTATCCTTATTTGTTCGAATATTAATATTGTTCTCTTTAAATACAAGGTTTTAAAATTTTCACATTTTTACAAATAAACTCCTTAATTCTTAAACCTATGTTTTAACCAAATTTCTATTTAATTAACTTAATTAAACTGCCACGTCACTTCCCGTACTCCAAGGCATGACACAATGTGGGGAATGTCTCAATGTATTGAGTCTAAAAAAATTATGGTGTCTTCTTGCATGGGGGGATGCACAAGTGTGAAGAGAATGAGTGAGGTTGGTGATTTTGAAATAAAGGAAAAATATAGAGTGTGCAGGTAAATAGTATACCCATGACCACCTGATGAAATGTGGAGAAAAGTAGGACAAATGGCCGATACTACTGGAAGGATTCCCCTTTGGATAATAGGTACTATAACTGGTATTCTTGTGATCGGTTTAATCGGTATTTTCTTTTATGGTTCGTATTCTGGATTAGGTTCATCCCTTTAGTAATCGGGTTTGTTGAAAATCCAACTTTTTTTTTCAAAAGTTGGGGGTACCCAAAAAAAAAAATCATGAAAAAATGCATGTTTTAGTATAATCAATGCTTGAGGTTAGAGTATATTCATTACTAAAACTGTATCCAATACAAATGTCAAAAATAATGTATGTGATGTGTTACTGTTATTTGTTATTCAATATATAATGTTATTTTAAATACTATATTTACTTTTTTATTATAATCCTTAAGTTTTAAAAGTTGAAAAAGTAATTGTTTAATGAAAATAATTATGTTGTAATAATTAAATAAAAAAGTAAATATATAAAGCAATATCAATCAAACCCTAAAATTTAACATTTGCTGTACTTTGTGTCAGTTTATCATAAAATATAACATATATCAAATCTAGCATAAAAAGTAGCATTGTATTGTAGAGTGATTTTCCTACTAAAATACTAAATATATATGAGTATTGACACACTAATTTGAGATTGCATTAATGATGTTCATATATTATAGGACAGAATATAATTTTTTTTTAATTCCCTGACATTCACAATTACCTTATAATTGTATATAATGTTCACGAGAACATTAATTCGTGTAAGAGAAAATTACATATTAGGCCACACGTGTTGCCTTCGTGTAATTCATACACCTAGAAAAACAACATTTAATGTAGAGAGAATCACCAATTTGTCTCTAAGACCATCAGGTAAGAATTGAATGGTAGTTGGCTGTGGTTTGACATTTTGTTCAGATCACCTACACCTTTCCTGCAGGCTCGAAAATTGTCCATGAGACCTAAGTAGCTTTATTTAATTAAGTTTCACCAAGCTTCCTGATCACAGCCTATGCTACCCAGCAAGGAATTGAGAATATCAAATTAGAAAGGGAGAGCAAAAAAATAACTAAGAACAAGAAGAGAAAGAGATCAAATACAAGCAAGACCCTGGAATGGGATTGGGATTAGACGCCGTAGCAATGGCAATCATAGGGCTGTGGGCGCTGTGGCTGCGGCCATGGCTGATGAAATGCGCTGTCGAGATAGTTGAAGTGGTGAGCCATGACGTCAACCGGATTATGCAAGGCAGGCTTTCTTTGGCTCTCTTTTCTTCTCTGCCTCGTCCAACTTCTTTCGTCCATTGGGGTTAACAAATGGTCAACACACAAGAGACATGACAAACAAGCTTAATTTTTCAAATTTGTTGTGGAAGAACAAAAGACCCTTTTTTTTTTTCCTTCCGTCATGTTATAGCCAAGATTTGGAGTAAGAAACGGCAATTATTATATGTACAGTATCCTTTTTCTTTCTTGACTCAATTTCTTGTTTGACTAAAGTCGATGAAGTTTTAATCGAGGAAGTAAACTAACAACTTGTCCAACAATATAAATAAATCGAGGCCCTCGATATAATATAGAGTGAAAATATATCTTACTTTTTTTTTTTTTGGTGATATTTATCTTCTTCTAATGGTGAAGAAATATCCATACTTCCAGAACAATATATCTGTGAGTTATGATCAGTATTCATTTTTTTCCTGCATAATTGCATTAAGTATTCGGATATATGCCGATATTTCTATAGATATAGCTGCAATCCATTCGTACTCACACTTAGGGAAAGTAGGTAAAAAGTGGAACAAAATCTTTTCAGAAAAAAATTCAAGATGAACTTGCACTTAAAAATAATAATAAAAGAGAAACAAAAGATATAAGAGAAGTACACAAGATTTAACGTGGTTCCTTAAGAGTCTAAATCTGTTGTCCCTATTTTCTTATCTCAACAGATGTCCCTCTATTATTTTATTTATTTGTTATGTCATTTAAATTTAAGAATCTGACCATATGAATAGAACAAATACTAAAAATACCTAAGTAATTTACAAGGCACCAAAATTTAATTGGAGGGACACTCAACAAGGCAGAAAAATTAAACAGCAGATCTTGATTTGTTCCGCAATATATCTACATTCACAGGTCAGGATTCTTCATTCATTATAGATAAGTTACAATAGTCTATAGATGAGTATAAATAGGAATTATCACTTCATGGCACAAGTTGCAGCTTTCTATAATTATCTTTCTACAATTAGGAAACCAATCTCTTACAATTATCCAAGAGGATTTGTTAACATTAGGAATAGGAAACAATACAAATGCTACTAACTACAATAGTCAACTAAATATTTCAACACATATGCCTCCTATATTACACTACCAAAAAAAAAAAAAAGCAAAACAAAACAAAAACATGTATAAATATATACATAAGAAAAGAAAAACAAACAAACAAAGAAAGACAGAAAAGAAAGAAAAGAAAAGAAAAGAAATTTCTTGCCATATTCAAGAAAGAATATTTGCATCATAATGCAAAATATGTATTTGTGAGATTGTAAAAATTTCTAAGGATGGTAGATTGTAATATCTAAGTAAAATTCATTAGTTTAACCCTATAGCTAAGACATGATTTAAACAACGAATTTCTTTGTGAATTTCATGTAAATATGAAATTTTATAATCAATGTGAACTAGGTGTAAATCTTTACAAATTATGATTTATATCATGCAAACAATTTTATAAGTTTGAACTCAAAAATTTGCTAAGTGTTTAAAGAGTGATTTTAATGTCACAAGGATTTTTGTTAGATGGTAAATAGGTTAGAAGTAAAACTGTCAAAAAATCTGACATCACAGATTCTGTACCTCTAGGTATTTATTTCATAGCAACATACAAGTCTACATCGTAATATATACCTTAATGTACATCTACACGCATTCTACACCTACCATTTCATATTGTAGGTGGGAAGGGTACTTACTTGCTTTTAAGCACTGCAACTCAACTTCAGTCTCCTTTCTCCTAGACTCCTAGGATCATGTTGGCCAATTACAAAATTATTAGCCAATTTCAATACGTTTCGTTACAAAATGTTCGTTACTTAATTATTCGAGTTGTATAACTGTTCACAACTCTACAAACATTGATTTCCTTATTTCTATCTAATTCTACCCTATCGTCACTTACAAAGGGTGAAAATCTTTCTAATCACTTTCTTTTCTCATTTGAGACCTTTTTGGAGCTATTCCGTTTATTCGGGCAAAAATGATGATTTTGCCCTCCGTGGCCACTGACCTATCCAAGCTCGATCCGTTATTTTAATAAAAACAGCCACGTATTAACTTAAAAATAATATCCTAGTGGCTCATATTCCTTTATTTTATACTTATGCTCTTTTTTCATAAAACTTTATGGTTTAGCCCCTAAACCAAAAATTTTGACAATTTTGCCCCCCGGGCTAAAATTATTCACTTTACTCCAAAATTTCCTATTTTTCATAAGAAACAATTTTGCTTATGGTACCATACCTCAAATCATTTTAAAAAATGATGTTTTTTCCATTTTAACACTTTTTCACTTTTAACAAATTCTTGAAAATTCAAAAACTCACAAACGGTTGAGTTTTTCGATGAACCGCTTAAAATATTTAACAGTTTCATCAAGATCTACAAGTTTTGTGTTTTAACTTCTCTCAAAATCTCACTGTACAGGGGTGTTTTTGGCTATTTTTTAATTTTGCTGAGAAAAATACTTTTCTTTCAATTTAGTCCCTAGGACGTTTTTGTAAAAATCCTTTTCAAAATTGCAAATCTACCTCTATAGAAACCATTTCATGCCTAAATCGAATCATCCTCATGCTTAAACCTCATTTTTGTAAAGTTTAACCTCAAATTTACAGAATTACAGTTTTATGCAAAAACTACCTTTTTTGCACCATAACCAAAATTTCACAATCTAAGCATGCTATTCATCACATTCACATGTAATTTCATCAAATATAAGCTCACAAACTCACATGGGTTTGAGAGAATAAAAATCCAAACAAAATTCTTAAAATTTCAAAACTTTACAACCCAAAACTTACCAAAATAACCTCCTTTTGGTTTCTAGCCTTGAAATTCCCTTTGAACTCCCTTCCAAACTTCCTTTTCATGCAAAAATGCCATGGGTTAATATTTCCCTTCAACCCATGAAAAATCCCTTAAAAACTCAATAAAAAGTTTGGAATTTTACCTTAAATCTTGTGAAAATCCTTAAGCTTGCTTCTAAAACTTGTTTCGGGGCTATTTTTGCAAAGCTTGAGGTTGAGAATTTTTTTTTGAAGGTCTAACAATGGCTGTCGAAAATGGAGGAAGAAGAAGAGAAAAAAATTTGTGATAAACAAGCCATAAATACATCCTTATCCCACTCGATGACTCATGGTCATCCACTTGATGACTCCTAGGTGGCAACATGCTATTGGGCCACTTTTCATTACATGTGGCACATTAGCAAACCAAGAAGTGTCCACTTTGTTGGGCCCAAAATTCGCACAGTGCAGTTTTTCGTCACGTAGTATTTTTCCTATACTGCTGTAGTTAAAACAGTGTATTTCCTATCCTTAGACTGTATAAAAATATTTAGCTTACTTTTCGTTCAATTTTGGAGGCCAATCATAACATTTTTCGTATCTGCGTTTTCACTTAGTAGTATTCTTATACTACTTCGGCCTCCTTTCTATCCCAAGTTAAGGTTTGGACAACCTCTGTATCCTATTTACCTTCTAATCATCCACTCATTTATACCATAATTTTACAATTAATTATGATATAAAATTTATTTTATGGATATTATTTACAGATTTTTGATTAATTCAATTCATAAAATCTGTATTTTACTATATCCAACATTGTAACATATTTGCCATAAAATTTGCAATCAACACCGTTCATTCACATTTTATCGTAATTTTGTACAAAAATTACAACTTTTACAAAAATCACATTTTAAAAGTAAATTCATTAATTAAACCCAATTAAATATTAGGTTTTATTAATGAAATTTTCTCGGTCTTTACAATCTACCCCCTTAAGAATTTTCGTTCTCAAAAATCAAAACAATTTGGGGTAGCTTTTTCTCATTTCATCCTCTCGTTCCCATGTTGCCTCTTCCACTTGCTGGTTGGCCATAAGACTTTAACGAGAGGTGTCTTCTTGTTCCTTAACTCCTTTTCTTCTCGTGCCAGTATTTGAATCCGTTTCTCTTTATAAGACAGGTTCTCCGGCAAGTCATTTTCCTCCGACTGTAGAACATGCGAAGGATCCGACATGTACTTCTTTAGCATGGATACATGGAATACGTTGTGTACCGATGCTAGATCAGAAGGTAAGGCCAACTTATAAGCTACATTGCCTACCCGTTCTAAAATTTCAAATGGTCCAATGTATCTTAGGCCAAGCTTCCTTTCTTTCCAAACCTGATCACTCCCTTCATTGTGTCACCTTTAAGAAGACCAAATCCCCTCCTTGGAATTCCAGGGGTCTTCGTCGCCGATCTGCATAACTTTTTTGACAACTAAAGGCAGTTTTCATTCGTTGACGGATTAGTTTCACATCCTCCATCATCTTTTGTATGAAATCTGTAGTCGATAATGTCTTTTCTCCTATTTCATACCAATACAGCGACGATCTACATTTTCTTCCATAAAGAGCCTCATAAGGAGCCATTCCTAAGGAAGCTTGATAACTGTTATTATAAGTGAATTCAATCAACGGAAGCTTTTTGTCCTATCCTCCTTTGAAATCCACCACACAGGCCCTCAGCATATCTTCTAGAGTTTGAATGGTCCTTTTAGATTGACCATCCGCTTGAGGATGAAAAGCTGTACTAAAGGTCGGCTTTGTTCCCATTGCTTGGTGAACGCTCCTCCAAAACTTAGAAGTAAACCGACCATCTCGATCAGAAATGATAGATTTCAGGACTCCATGGTATCTAACTATCTAGGCTACATCTAATTTAGTTAGTCTTTCCATAGAACTACTGAGTTTGATGGGTAAGAAGTGAGCTGATTTCGTTAATCTATCAACGATTACCCATATAGCGTCATGCCCACCCGTAGTTCTGAGAAGTCTGGGCACTAGATCCATAGTTATCTGGTCCCATTTCCATTATGAGATTTCAATCTTCTATAGTTCACCTGTATGTTATGGATGTTCAGCTTTCACTTTTTGGCACGTAAGACATTCAGTGACAAACTTTGCGACATCGTTCTTCATCCCGTGCCACCAATAGTGCTCCTTTAGATCTTGGTACATCTTAGTAGCTCCTGGATGAGCCACGTATGGTGCTTCGTGAGCTTCTTTCAGTACCTGCTTCTCTAATCCTTCATCATTGGGAATGCATATCCTGCCCTTTTAACAGAGGATACCATCTCTCTAGATGCTAAATTATGTTTCCTTGTTCTCAAAAACCTCGTTCCTGATTTTGAGTAGCGACAGATCTGCTTCTTATCACTCCTTTAAATTCTCTAGGATAGCGAGTCAAAAAGACAAATTGGCTAATCCTCTAATGACTAGCTCTATTCCTGCTTCCATTAAGTCCTTCTAAAGAGGTCTTGGCATTAACTGCATCATCGCAAATGAAGGCATTGTTCTACGACTAAGGGCATAGGCTACTCGATTAGCCTTTTCGAGTGATACAAGATTTTACAGTCGTAGTCTTTGACTAATTCTAGCCACATTCGTTGCCTCATGTTGAGTTCCTTCTGCGTGAAGATATACCTCAAACTCTGATGGTCTGTATAAATTTCACACTTAGTTCCATACAGGTAGTGACGCCATATTTTCAACGCCAATACAACCGCCGCTAACTCTAGGTCATGCGTCGAATAATTCCTTTTATGATCCTTTAATTGTCGGGATGCATGGGCAATCACCTTTCCATTTTGCATCAATACGGCTCCTAGTCTCGTTTTCAATGCATCGTTGTAGATTACAAAATTTCCTAAGTCTGGATCAGGTATTGTCAACACTGGTACACTTGTAAATCGCCTTTTTAACTCTTTGACACTTCTAGTCCCGTTTTCAATGCATCGCTGTAGATTACAAAATTTTCTAAGTCTGGATCAGGTATTATCAGCACTGGTGCACTTGTAAGTCACCTTTTTAACTCTTTGAACACTTCTTAGTCCATTCATACTTTGCCGCTTTCCGTGTAAGTGCAGTGAGTGGTGCTGCAAGTCGGGAAAATCCTTCTATAAAAAGTCGATAGCAGCCTGCTAAACCGAGGAAACTTTTGGTTTCGATTACGCTTTTTGGCGTAGGCCACTTATTCACTACTTCCACTTTGGAAGGATCGACCGATATTCCATCCCGTGTCACCATGTGTCCAAGGAAATAAACCTTTTCCAACCAAAACTCACATTTTGAAAACCTGGCGTATAGTTGATGCTCTCTCAACAATTGCAATGCAATCCTTAAGTGCTCCTCATGTTCCTCTAGCATTCTTGAATATATAAGAATATCGTCGATAAAAACGATGACGAACTTATCGAGATATTTCTCGAAGATCCGGTTCATGAGATCCATGATGGCTACCGGGGCATTGGTCAGTCCAAATGGCATAATGCAAAACTCGTAATGCCCATAACGTGTTCGAAATGCTGTTTTCAGTATATCTTCTTCTTTAACTTGAAGTTGATGATATCCCGAGCGCAAATCAATCTTTGAGAATATTGACGCTCCTTTCAGTTGATCAAACAAATCATCGATCCTTGGGAGTGGATACTTGATCTTGATCTTGACTTTGTTCAGTTCCCGGTAGTCAATGCACATTCATAACGTTCCGTCCTTCTTTTTGACAAATAGAACAGGGGCCCCCCATGGGGAATGACTTGGTCGAATGAACCCTTTGTCCAATAATTCCTTTAGTTAAGCCTAAAGTTCCTGGAGTTCTGCTGGAGCCATTCGATATGGCGCCTTCGAGATCAGGGCTGTGCCGAGCGTCAATTCGATCTCAAATGAAATCTCTCGTTCCGATGGAAAACCTGGCAACTCTTCAAGAAACACATCAATGAATTCCTTTACAATGGGGACCTTCTTTGGTCCTAACTTAGCCTCTTGATCCTTCCTTATCAATTCACTAGATAACCAGTGCATCCGCTTTCTAGCATTTTCCTTGCTTTCAATACTGAAATCATCGCTTTAGGAGCTTTTGAAATCTTCCTGAAATACACAAACCTTTCACTTCTGGAGGGTTGAAATGTAACCTTGCAGTGTCGACAATTAATCTTAGTCGTGTATTTTCCCAAGAAATCCATTCTAGGAATAACGTCGTAATCTTGTATATCGATTATTATCAAATCAATATACAATTCCCTTCCATAAATGATTATCGGTACATGACGTAGCCAATAATCAGAACTCAATACCTCCCCAGAGGGTAATGCAATTCTAAAAGTTTGCTCTATCCTATCTTCTTTTCTTCCTATTCGTTTTGCAAACTTAAATGATGCAAACAAATGTGTTGTTCTAGAATCAAACAGAACATATGCATCAGTGTTGGCAACAGAAAACTAACATGTCACCACCGATGAAGTTCCCGTATCCTTTTCCTTCTTCATGTAGGCATAAATTCACGCACTCAGTTCTGGAGCTTCTAATTGCCCTTGACTGACATTGGGGCCTTCAATCTAGGCCTGAACCTGGATCGCATGCAACTGATTTCCTTGAGGCCTTTGCTGAGCCTGACTGTTCTGACCTTGAGGATTAGCAAAACAATTTCTGGCATAGTGGCCTTCTTTTCTGTAGATATAGCACTTGTTTGTGCTAGCCTTACATTCCCCTGCATGTCTTTTCCCACATTGACTGCAAAGGGGTTTGTTGTTTCCTCTATCATTAATCCTCTTTTGGGATTGACCCTTTGGATTCCTTGAACTGCTCACGTTCCATTTCCTTTTAATGTTAACATTACGACTGCATCCCACTAGAAGGTTTTGGGATGATCCTTGACTTGAGGCACTTCCTTGTTCTTTCATCGGACAAATTGACTTTGCTTAGCTAAGGCTTTCTCCTCCTTTTGAGCTTTGAAAATCCTGGCTCTTTCCCCTTCATCATTGGCTATTCTAAACTCAGCTCCGGCCGCCCGTTCAATGCAATCTTCTACATCCTTCAGAGCTTGCCCTCCACTATCAACTGTAAGGGCAATGTTAGTTTTGAACATTCTCATCAATCGCCTAATTCGTTCCCCATTAATAGGTACTAACTCGGGACAAAGCCGTGCTGGTTGATTAAACCTCTTTACAGCATCAGCTACAAACAGGCTACTTTGCTTGAAATTATTAAATTCTTCTTGCTGAGCCGCCATGGTTTCCACATTAAAATAGGCCCTATTGAATTCTTCCACAAAATTCGACCATGATATGTCGTCAACGTTTCTTCTGTGTTCTATAGACTCCCACCATCTCCTAGCATCTTTGGTGAGAGAAAACAAAGTGCATAGGACTTTCTCATGGTCGCTAAGCCCCATAAATTTCAATGTCCTTTCGATACCCATAAGCTAGTCATCGGCCTCTAATGGGTCTGTCAATCCATCAAATTCCAGAGCCTTCATCCTCCAATACCTTTCATAAAATTCGATATTAGGTGCTACCGGAGCAGCTGGGGCTGCTCGATCAGCTTGTTGTGGCAGTGGTACTAAGGGTGGCATATCTATATGTACTGGTGGTAAGGGATTCTGGTTAGCTAACTGTTCCTGTAAACCTTGCATTTCTCGCTCCTGAGCTTGGAGCTTCTGTTGCAGTTCCATAATCATGGCCATTAAATCTAGATTCGCCGGTCCTCTGGGTGTATCTGCCATCGATAATAAGCGTTATATACCTATTGTATAATTTTGTTACTATGTTAGCACATACTATTAACTTAAGAGCATCCAGTCCATAAGTGCATATATTTAAACAACATAAATACATGCAACATACACCTTTTCATGAACTTAATCCATTGCTTTCATCATTTCATTGCATTTACTTTCATACATTTCATTTCATGAACCTTCATACATTTCATTTCATGAACCTTTTTCATTTCCTTTTTACATTCTTCATAACAGTACATGCATAGCTAACATACATCATACATACTTTCTTTCTTTCCTTTCATACATAAACTATTCACATCATTTCCGGGAGCAGTTGTCACTTCCGGCTACATATACCCTATTGCTGGGAAGAATACCACTTGCCGGACATACATGCATATATAAAAGCCACAAGGCTCAAAACAATACTAATCCCTTATCTATGTACATTAGACTATACAAAAGTCTTCATAAATTCTTTTTAGTCGGACTCGACTCCTGACATATCACTTTGGTCGGGATCCTCCTCAAGATCCTCTTCTTCTTCTTCATCCGAGTAAGTAGATTTGTCATCACTAGTAATTATGACTTTGGGAGGCTTGTGCTCTTCATCCATGTCATCATCACCATCATCATCATCATCATCATCATCATCATCATCGTCATCCTCTTCCATATTCATTGGGGGACCTTCCAGAGGTGCGACCACATCTACACACATTCTACACCTACCATTTCATATTGTAGGTGGGAAGGGTACTTACTTGCTTTTGAGCACTGTAAACTCAACTTTAGTCTTCTTTCTCCTAGACTCATAGGATCTTGTTGGCCAATAACAAAATTATTAGCCAATTCCAATACGTTTTGTTACAAAACATTCATTACTTAATTATTCGAGTTGTATAACTGTTCATAACTCTGCAAACATTGATTTCCTTACTTCTATCAACTCTACCCTATTGTCACTTACAAAGGGTGGGAATCTTTCTAATCACTTTCTTTTCTCATTTGAGACCTTTTTAGAGCTATTCGGGTTATTTAGGTAAAAATGATGATTTTGCCCTCCATGGCCCTACTGACCTACCCGAGCTTGATCTGTTATTTTAACAAAAACAGCCATGTATTAACTAAAAATAATATCCTAGTGGCTCGTATCCCTTTATTTTACACTTATGCCCATTTTTTATAAAACTTTACGATTTAGCCCCTAAATTGAAAATTTTAACAATTTTGTCCCCCGAGCTACAATTATTCACTTTACACCAAAATTTTCTATTTTTCATAAGAAACATTTTTGCTTATGGTACCATACCTCAAATCATTTTGAAAAATGATGTTTTTGCCATTTTAACACTTTTTCACTTTTAACAAATACTTGAAAATTCAAAAACTCACAAACGGTTGAGTTTTTCAACAAACCTTTTGTAACATTTAACAGTTTCATCGAGATCTACAACATTCATGTTTTAAATTTTTCTAAAATCTCGCTGTACAAGGGTGTTTTCAGCCATTTTCTAATTCTGCCAAGAAAAGAACTTTTCTTTCAATTTAGTCCCTAGGACGTTTTTGTAAAAATCCTTTTCAAAATTGTAAATCTACCCCTGCAAAAACCATTTCATGCCTAAATCGAATCATCCTCATGCTTAAACCTCATTTTTGCAAACTTTAACCTCAAATGTACAAAAACTATCATTTTTGCACCGTAACCAAAATTTCACAATCCAAACATGCCATTCATTATATTTACATGTAATTTCATCAAATATAAGCTCAAAAACTCACATGGGTTTGAGAGAATAAAAATCCAAACAAAATTCTTAAAATTTCAAAACTTTAAAACCCAAAACTTACCAAAATAACCTCCTTTTGGTTTCTAGCCTTAAAATTCCCTTTGAACTCCCTTCCAAACTTCCTTTTAATGCAAAAATTCCATGGGTTAATATTTCCCTTCAACCCATGAAAAATCCCTTAAAAACTCAATAAAAAGTTTGGAATTTTAACTTAAATCTTGGAAAATCCTTGAGCTTGCTTCTAAAACTTGTTTTGGGGCTATTTTTGCAAAGCTTGAGGTTGAGAAATTTTTTTTGAAGGTCTAACAATGGCTGCCGAAAATGGAGGAAGAAGAAAGAGAAAAAAATTTGTGATACACAAGCCATAAATACATCCTTATCCAGTTTGGTGACTCATGGTCATCTACTTGATGACTCCTAGGTGGCAACATGCTATTGGGCCACTTTTCATGACATGTGGCCCATTAGCAAACCAAGGAGTGTCCATTTTGTTGGGCCCAAAATTCGCATAGTGTATTTTTTTGTCACGCAGTATTTTTTTTATACTGTCGTGGTCAAAACAGTGTATTTCCTATCCTTAAACTGTATAAAAATATTTAACTTAGTTTTTGTTCAATTTTGATGGCCAATCATAACATTTTTCATATCTGCATTTTCACTTAGCAGTATTCTTGTACTGCTCTGGTCTTTTTTCTATCCTAGGTTAGAGTTTGGACAACCTTTGTGTCTTATTTACCTTCTAATCATCCACTCGTTTATACCACAATTTTACAATTAATTGTGATATAAATTTATTTTATGGATATTATTTATAGATTTCTGAGTAATTCAACTCATAAAATCTGTATTTTACCACATCCAATATTGCAACATATTTGCCATAAAATTTGCGATCAACGCCGTTCATTCACATTTTATCGTAATTTTGTATAAAAATTACAACTTTTATAAAAATCATATTTTAAAAGTAAATTCATTAATTAAACCCAATTAAATATTAGGTTTTATTAATGAAATTTTCTCGATCATTACAGTTAAAGTGTACTATGAACTTATTTTTTTCATGAAGAATAGGAGGTTTATGATTATTGAAGAGGAAACAAGTGTTTTGGGAACTTTTTTGAATACATACCTTAAGAAAGGTTATGTTTTGAGTAGTCATGTATACCAAGTGTTTGACAAATATTATGGATTGTGGTATGAAAGGAAAAATATATGACGTGCCTAGTTAATATTTCATATGTTTAAGGATATGTCAAAAAGATCAAGGTTAAAACATAAACAAGCAAAAGAAAATGAATTAAATTGTTACACTTTTTTGATGTAACAAAAAGTACAATAGATTTCAAAGATTTGTGTTTTTTAGATGCTTCGAGGCTAAACTAGTTTTTAAGTTTAATATGAGTTTTGTTAGAAACATTGAGACAAATAACTTTCATGAAGAAACTTTTTACAACTTCCAATTGAATCAAGTACTAAAACAATGAATTTCAAATAAGTTATTTTAGGAATTAGTTCAAAACATCCTAAAAGATTTTTTTTTCAAAGAATTAAGACCACGAAAGTTATAATTTTTATTGAAACTATTATGGTTGTGAAAAGAGATTTTTAATAAACTACACAAATTTTAAGTTATTAAATTTAACTATAAAGCTTTAAAAAGCAATTCAAAAACGCCAATAAAAGTGATAGATTCCACGACAGTTTAAAACTGTCGTGTAAAGTTACCATGGCGGTTAAAAAACTATCGTATGATCCAGTGTTGTTGTATCGTGGTAACATTACAAAATGGTTTTTAACATTTAGAATCTAGAATTAGATTGGCTAGGAGAGAGTTTTACACGATGGTTTTTCGTCAAATCCGTCGGGTAAAGTATATATTACCACGACTGTTTTTCAAAGAAACCGTTGTGGTATGTGCACCAAAAAATAAAAAATAATAATAAAATATTAAAAAATAAAATTTCTAGAATCATGTAGTGAGTTGAAACTTTAAAGACCAAACTCCAAAAAAAAAAACCATGTAGAATCCTACACACAACAAAGGGAAAACAAAATCAAACACAAAAAAAAAAAAGCCCAAATCAATTTCTCTTGCTCTACTCAAATTCACCATCTTTTCATAAAAATCTTCTAAAATATATTATCGATAATGCAGATTTAAATATCAAAACCAAAAAAAGGGTGAGGGAGAGAGCAAAATGCCAGAGAAAAAAGCATAAGGGAGAAGAAAAATGAGAAAAAGAGAAAATAACAAAAACTTCAAAAGTACCCATTGAATTGTACTTGCAAGGCCATCCATGTCCAACAATCTCTGGCAAAAAAGAATAGAGAAAAAATAAGACTTATTTATGTTCAAAAACCAAAGAAAAAGTAAAGGAGAAGAAAAATGGAAAAAAAAAAGACAGAGAAAGCAAAAAAACAAAAACAAAAAATAACTTGTAAATCGTACCATTACAAGCCGGCTATCTTCCTATCTTCATCCACTATTGGCGATCTCCATCCAAAAAGGAATGCACACAACCATTTTAGAAGAGAGAGACATTTTAGAAAACATGACAGTGGGAAAGTAGATGATGAGTGTGAAACGTAGGACGGAACCATTTTTTTAAGAAAAGAAATAAGGAGCTTGAAAAGAGAGAAATTTTAGAATATAAAATTGGAAAAGTAGGAAAGTGGGTAGTGAGTGTGACATGTGGGGGAGAGTAAAGTGATAGAATGGAAAAAAGTGCATAGAAAAATGTAAGGTGGATAATTGTAAAATATGAGAAAGAGTGAAATGAGTGCTTATTGGACATGAAGGTTTTTTTTTTTTTTTAATATAAACACATTACACGACAGTTTTTCAAGAAAACAATCATATAATGCTTTCTTTTCTATGACTATTTTCTATTAAAACTTTCGTGCAACGTAAATGTCTTTTTTTATATGTACAACAACGGTTTTTGTATTTTTTTTGTCTATCCCATGTTTTTTTTCACTCCTACAATGATGTTTTTTTGACAAACTATCGTTAATTAATGGTCATTTAATCACAGCTTTGTTGTAGTGAAATGAGCCTCGAACCCTTTGAAGGAAAAATGCTTTATGCTATGGTACATGAAAAACTAATGTAAGATTCAACAATAGTTTGTCGAAGTTAGAAGCATAAAATAGGTAAAGCATTAGCTAATGATTCAACATTGTGTAACAGGACATAGAGTCGGCTCACATATCATAAAAGGAAAGGTTTAATTGGAACGTTAGCACGAGGACCAAGTAAGTTCTAATCTCAACTATAGCATGAGATTGTGATTGTTAATGTTTGATGGTTGATTGAAAATGTTTACATTTGATATGCCTTTCAACAAATGATGCATGTATACATGTCAAGTCATGATATAAAGCATATTCACTAAGATTACAAAGTTGGTAATCCAAACATGAGAGAAAAGATAAAGAAGTGTAGTACCGGCCTCCTTTGTATGAAGTATTCAAAGTTAAAAATTTAAGCCTCCAGACCTAAGGAGTGGATCGAGAAGATGTAGATCCCTACCAAGAGGGAGCATCAAATTAAGTTAAGTTAAGTTATGGCCTTGTTGTTCGATAGTCTTGTGCATACAGTACATACACTTGGGCTCATAGTGGAAGATTAAGTAAAATAAAACAAAGTTCATAAAGAAGCATAAATAGAATCATGCATCGTAATGATGTTTGAATATGTTTAAAATGTTTGGTGAGACATGTTAGAATTTGCTGAATAAAAGCTCAATTAGTTCCCTCATGCTGCAAGGAATCCCGTTAAAAGGCTGAAATAAGAAATTATGAACTGTACATAGTGTGTGGACAATACATGAAGATTGGGTTATGGAAACCACGGTGGCCTAATTCTTCTGTTCTTTTAAAAGAAGGTTTTGTTGTATAATAGAAAAAAAGTGTGGTTTTAGTTTAAGCTGTTAAATATATTCTATGATATAAAAGCATGATTGATGTTGTAAAATATTTTAAATAATGTAGATCAGTCATAGTTTGTGACAACCCGCCGTTTCGAATAGTTACTTAACTTTCTTAAACATCCTTACTTAAACATTAGTTTTTCTTACTTAGTAAGAAAAATACTAAATTTTTTTTTTCCTTTTAACATCCTTGAAAATCATACTTAAAAACTGTAATGACTTTTGTCACCATTCAAGTTGAGACCTTGCTCAACATTTGACTTTAAACTCTTTTCAAATCATTTCTTAAAATTTATTAAGAAACATTTACTGAATCATTGATTTAAACTTAACTTTATAAGAAAATAAAACATTTTGTAAATATATCGTAAAACTTTAAAAACATATCTTAAAGCTATGATGTTCTTAAAACGTTGAAAACACTATATCAAATAATGGATAACCTTTTCTTTGTGTAGCGAAAGCAAACTGTGGTGATATCCATACCCAAATCTTCACATCTGTCTTCCGCAGCACCCAGCTCTTCTAACGGGTTCTATTGGTCACCCAGAAAATTACCTACAACATGAAGACACTTTTAATGAGCTTTCACTCAGTAAGTTTAAACATAATCTCACAAATCATTTAAACCTGCTTTAAAAACTTTTCTCATAAAAACCTTTCTCTTAAAACGCTTTTCATTAACATTTTTTTTTTCATAAACACTTCTAAAAACATTTTTCATAAACATTTTTCATAAAACATTTTTTGAACGTTTTTCTTAAAACGTCATTTATAAATCTTTTCTTGTAAACATAAAAATGTTTTGCATAAACACTTAACATAAAACATTTATCAAAATGTTTTTCATAAGCATTTAAAGTAAATACTTTATAATAATGACTACAAGCAAATTTGTAATGCATGATTCTAATTATGCTCAATTATGAACTTTAATTATGAGCATTTTATGAACATTCTATAAACTTAAACATTCCTTTCTTTCTTAACCTTTATCCTTGTTCCTTAACTTTCTTTATCTTATAACCTTTGGTGTTCATACTAACATCTTTAATCATGAGATCATAAACATGATGCTTCCTTTGTGGAAGACTTGAGCCATCGAACATCGAGGTCATGTACCTCACATCTAGGAGGTCAAACTTTAACTTTACTTGTGTGCCTCACATCTAGGAGGTCACAACTTTAACTTCACTTTCAGTACCTCATAACAAGGAGGCTGGTACGACATTTTCTTTTTATTATCTTTACTCTTACCTTCTTTTTAACTTTAGTGAGCATATCAAATGCAATCACATTATATACAAACATATTTGCAAATCATAATTGGTCTCTTTAAAATTTATTGCATAACAAATGCAATCAACAAACTTATAACTTAAATTGTAAAACTTTGTGCAGTAACAAAATGCTATCACACTTTAAAAACAATAATTACAAATACATTGCAAACCTTTACTTTATCTTTTAAATTTTATGCATATTAAATGCAATCATGCTTTAAACATAATAGTTGCAAGTACATTGCAAATCTTAATTTAAACTTTAAAACATTTTGCATAACAAATGCAAACATTATTTCAAATCAACTTGCATACCACTTGCAAACACATTTACAAACATATACATAAGTATTTGAAAATCATTTACTTCGTGCCGTAGGTGAGATTTGAACTTTCCTAGACTTAGCTCTAACATTCTCTATTCTGTTCCTTTTTCTTTCATTAGTCGGCTTCTGTATCTTGATCTAACGACAGCTGACTTATCAGTTAACTTTCTTTATTATCAATCAACTTGATTGAAAGTTTAACTTAAACATTAACATTCATTCCTTTTTACTTAACTTGGTATACTATTAGTTTATCTTTCTTTTTTCTTTGTACCCCATTGCTTTTAACTTCGTAACCCATCAGATTACCATATCTTTTACTTAACTCTACAACCTATCAGATTATCACTCTTTTTACTTATCTCTAATACCCATCGGGTTATCGTTTTCTTTACTTAACTTTATAACCTACAGAGTTACCTTTCGTTTACTTGAACATCGATTATTAAATCTCCGATCTCATATGACAGTTTTGTTACTTGATGTATTATGAAACATTTTTTCATCTAAGAATGTTATACTAAGTCGGAGTGTTCAACTCTGTTCTAGCCCTTTTTTAAAAAAATGATGATTTTACCCCTAACGGGTCTTTCGTCTATTTCGTAACTTTATAAAATTCATTGCTTAACTTTACCATTTCATTTCTTACATGTTACAAAAAAATTCCTGTGAAGGTGCGTGTCCCGACATCGGGCGTTTGAGGCCCGTTTTATCCTTTTTTACAAAATAATCATTTTACCCTTGACAGGTCTTTAAAAACTTTCGGAACCCATTAAAACATAACTTTCATTTCTTTATGTCTCATAACATCAAGGAAAACAAAAACAATGGTTTTCCTTTCAATTAAATCCATTTTGTCAAAATTTTATAATTTTGACCCGTAATATGAAAATCTTTACATTTTTAACCTTAATGTTTTTCTTTCATTATTTCCTTAACTAAACTTTAATTTCTTAAAAACTTAGTATCTATGATAGTAACTGCTTATAGCAGTGTAGGAAACAACGTTCCCTAGTGAAAACCCAGTTTTTACATAATTTTATGGTTTTGGCCCAAAACATAAAGATATTTACATTTTTGCCCTCGAAACAAAAAATAATCTTTTTAAACCATTAGTCCCCATTTTTCAAGAGGATCAAATTTTCTTAAAGTGCCTTACCTGAATTCCTCTTGTAAAAGGACATTTTTGTCCCTTAAAGATTTTTTCTAACTTTAACAAATTTTGTAAAAGTCATAACTTATCAACTGAATAGAATTTTGGAAAACTGCTCATGATGTCCCAATAGTTTCGACGAGTTCTACAACTTTTGTGTTGTAACTTTTTTAAAATTCCAACATTTATGAGGACTTTTTGGCTGATTTTTAAATCTGTCGAGACTTTTTAAAACTTTGCAATTTAGCCCTTCTTGAAATTTCACCAAAACCATTACTTTCTTCTTTCCATCATCATCACCATCAATATATAACATAAAACAGCTATGCCATAATGTCCATATTACATGCCATAGCTTAAACATTTCATCTAACACTTTGTATATGTAAAAAAAAATAAGCTTTTCAATTATAAAGTTTAGAAAATACCTAAACTTTGCCAATCTTTTTGATCATCCACTTGTGCAATTAAACTTGCTTAGATACCTTTGTCATAAACCATGACAAAATTCTATCAAAAACCCATCCATGACTTTGAATAAAAATCACTAAAACCCTTAGAAAAAGTTTAGAAATTTATCTCCAAAGTGGCAAAACTTTGCACTAAATGTAACATCCACCATTTTCTTTAATTGGTGTTATGTAACATTTGAAGATTTTATGTGTCACATGAATGAAATTATGACTTAGAAGCATATTTTGCATGAAAATTTTAGTATATTATTTATGATTATGAAATTTATTATGAGCTAACGACTTTATTTGCAGTGGATGGACTTAGAAAATTCCCACGACACAAAGTGCTAGTATTAAAATTGGCCCTCAAATATTATATTTTATTAACTACTTTATACTTCATGATTCTATGAATTATATTATCAATTATATGTTTTGAAAATTTTAATTTTTTTTGTTTAAGTTATTAAATAAAAAGAATTATTGTATGTTGTCAATTTGTTTCACGATCATAATAATTCAAACTCATATTTAAGATATGTTTATATATATATAAATTGTCATATAGGGTTCAAATATATTATACATTAATTATGCGTAACCAATAATGGTGTATGTATACATTGTTTAGGAAAGTAAGTGGAAGCTAGACTTCCACGTTTCTTACAAGAGTAGCATATTATTATTTTGGGTTGTCAGTTTCCATTATGTGCAGCAACATCTTGTTGTTGTTGAAGAATATATATATATATATATATATATATATATATATATGTTATAGATATAATTGTTATATTATTCTTTTAGCAAGTAGTAGACAAAATTACATAGTAGGGAGAATATAATAGTCTTGCCTCCTATAGTACATAACCATTTACTTTAGTCCAAGACTACATGACAAACCAAGCTAGCATCCACCATATCGACAACTTCCATTCATAATTATACATAATGGGGACAAACTTGATAATGATGTCTCATGCATCCATAATTGGCTCCCATCCTCAGAAAAGAAAAGAAACAAAGAGAGAGAGAGAGAGAGAGAGAAGAAAAGTCATAGTAACCCCAAATAATAGAGCAACATTTGTGGAATTTTTTTGTGACAAAAACAATAATTGTTATCTATATTATACAACCCTCTTTTCAATTGTATAGTCCCTGCATTCTTTTTCTTTCTTACACACATTACTCTCCTTGTCTTTCTTCTCCAACGTGAGACACCTATAGCAACATACAACACTCAAAAGCCTACATCTATATTGGTCTTCATTTCTTCCCTTCTTTCATTCATTTACATGACACATGCATAGATATAGACATCTAGATTATATACTACAATTTCTAGCCTTCCCAATCATTTCTCCTCCTCCTAAAAACTGCCCAAATACCTCTCAATTCAAAACTATTCAAAAAAAAAAAAAAAAAAAAACTAAATTCTACCACTAGGACTCAAGAGTTGACATTTTCAAGTTTTGGTCATCTAAGGGGTAGGCTTTCCTAATCTAAAACTTTTCTTTAAATGTTTGTTTATATGTTTGAATATTTCATGGAGAAAATATTTTGATCATTAGGATAGACATTGTTAATTTTGTATGATGAACAATTTAGAGTTTAAGATATCAAGTTCTTGGATTTTGTAAAGGATGATCTTTATTATTGTTTTGAGTATTATGAACAAAATAAAAGTGCGTTGTTTAATTCAAGATATGGTTTATGTATGAGATTGGTTTTGAGATTAAATAAGAGGATAATATGATTGGGTAAAAAAAAAAAAAACTTGAAGTATTAGAAACTAAAATTGCATCCCCTAGAGCAGTGACGTTTTCTTGTATTTCTGGGTTCTATTAAAAGTGAATTTGATAAATTTGTTAATATATCTAAAAATCTTACATCCTAAGCTTTCCAACAAGTTATTATGAGCCTAAATCGGAGTTGTATTCTTTTTTCTATAAATTTCCAAAGTTTTGGGTTCAAAACTAGAAAATCTACCTATAGTATACTACGGTTTTATGATTTGTATAATGTAATAAAAATACTTATTTTTATCCAAATGAAATAAAATTAAATCTGGTGATTCTTATGGATGTTGAGAATATGTGGTAAAAATTTCAAGTCATTTTAAATTTTTTGTGATTTTTAAAAATTCATGGATTACGGGCTATTCAGGTTATTTGTCCAGAAACCAAGTTGTCTATTTAAAATATGGAAATGGCACTTAGTCAAATCCGAATGTCATCAGAATTTTTCTGGTGACATATATGTATGTTAGGAACATTGTGTAAAAAATTTGGTAGCCATTGTAATTTTTTTATGATTTTATAAAAATCAGAGAGTGTTGGCTACTAGGTTGAGATTATGCACTTATCTTAATTGTGATAATAGGATAAGTTAGTTTAATTGATCAAGTATGGAATTGCTTGTTATAATATATTTAATATCATATTTTGAGTATGTTCTTATACCGAGAATATTTCTTTTATTACCATGTTATAAAATTAAAGAAGTTTGAGGCACTTGAGTCGTTGGGAATAAAAAGGAAACAATCCACTTGCAAGAGGTTAAGTAAAATTGCAACAAGTCAAGTAAGTGCATTCTCACCTGTAACATGATTAGGAATTGTGAAAAGTTTTAAAAAATGCTATGTTTTATTATATTATTAATGTTTACGCATTACTCATTCAAAAGACTCCTTTTACCATGGTTATGAAGAATGTCTTTTTTATGGATGTTTACATCATTGTTTCATGATGCATATGATGTTTTTAAATATATATATATATATACACATATATGTATCACCTAATTAAGGTGTTGCACACCTAATGATGATGATGATGATGATGATGATGATAATGATGTATGTCCCGCAAGGTGGACTTGCCACGTTTGGTTTGGGATTAGCTACCCCTCTTCTCTCGTGATGGCGCTCCCTAATGATGTCAATGGTGCAACGCCAAGGCCCTAAAGAATAAAATGAATTTTTTAACATGGAAAAAGGAAAAAAGAAAGATATGTTCTTACAAAGTGTGCTATATGCACTATGATGACTATTTCAAAGATGTAATGATTCATTCTATGGTTAAAGTTGCGGTAATGTTTTGTGAGATTACATAATATACTTACTAAGCTTAACGCTTACATAAGTTAATCATGTTGCAGATAAGGGTAAGGCTATAGCTATGGATGGAGGTTAGACAAACAAATGTGTGTGTAAAGATGGTGTTGTTGGATCACGGAATTACAACAAGAAATAGAACATTAAAAATGCTAATTTTAATTTTAATTCTGCACATTTTGAGATATATTTGTGGACTTTGGGTTGTAATAATTTATAGGTAGTAATTTGATTTCATGTTCATATTTATTATGTTAAATTGATTATTTTTGCAGGTAGTCAATTAGTCGAATACCTTGGCTATTCTATCAGGCTAACCAAGGAGGGAAACAATTTAAGGTAAGTAAGTATTGCTTTTGTTTGAAAAATACGATCCTAGATAGTACTAGTAATTCAGGTTCATAAATAATTCAATTGTTTAATAAAATAATTCAAAATTTTAAATCCACATGTTCGTATGGTAATGTTAAATAATAATAATAATAAAAATTTACACCAAAAATCCTAGGTTAATATTTAAACAATACTTACAACTTTAGGTTTTTCTATCAAATAATTATGAGACAATGACGAAAGTTAACAGTTCCTATGATGTCCGTAAGGGGGCGTTACACTAAAACATTAGGGCTTGCCTTAAGCTTGATTTGAAGGCTTGAATTTCACCAAAACTTGAAGGAGAAAGTGATCGTGGATGGGATGGTTTTGGAGGGGGAAAAATGGAGCATTTTTTTTTTCTTTCTTCCTACCTTTCTTTCTTTCTTTCTTTCTTTCTTTCTTTCCTTTCTTTCTTTCTTTTCACGTTTTTCTCTCCCTTTTTTTTTTTCCTTTTTATTCTCAGAATCTTTAGCTGAACATAATAGAACTAATATATTAGACCTTTACAATATCTTTTCCCTGTGGAATCGACCTCGGACTCATCGAGATTTATTACTTGGATAACCTTATAGTTGAGGTTATATCGGACATATACTTTTAGACCCGAACAGTACTCTATGTTTTGTAATATTTAATATTTATATCTCAATTAGAAAATCTTTTTTAGTATCTTGAAACTATTTTTTGAGACACAAAAAGACAAAATCACCCTTATTATAAAATATAAACAGTTGAATAAAATTTTTGAAAAAAAAAAACCCAAAAACTGAGGGGGGAAAAAAACAAAAAACAAAAACTCAAAACATTCATGCCTGTGCTTGTGAAAAAACCCAGGCATGAATTGATATGAAGAAAAAACCCAAAGCTTCTCCTGTAACTTCTGCAACTCAACTTGGAGCTTCTCAATCCTAATCATCTTCTTCACCCCAATCCTTTTCTTCATCTTCTTCAATCTGAAAGAAAAAAAAAAAAACCAATCCTCTGAAAAAAAATAAAACCCTCAATCCCCAATTCTGATTCGTTGAGTCGACGCTCCTCTCTATCGCATAGTCCCCTCCCTCGTTGAGCTACCATGTCACACCAACCATCCCACCCTCTCTGTCGCACAGCCCCATCACCCGTCGCCACATAACAATTTTCTAAAAGTTGGAGCTACTAATGTTAAATATTCCAAAATATATAGTACTAATTGCACATTTCAATATAATACAAGGTATTAATTTGAAATTTTTCCAATTGTATAAGTTAGAACTCAAAAATTTGTTGTGTTTAAAGAGTGATTTTTATGTTGTAAGGATTTTTTTTTTTTTTTTGAATGTGGAGTAGGTTAGAAGTAAAACTATTAAAGATCTGACATCATAAATTATACAACAAAAATATAGAATAGGAGTTATATTGTATAAAATAATGTAGCATAGGACTAATAATGAATACTAGTGGAAGGTTATAGGAGGAATATTGACAATATAAGAAAAATTTTACGTAGTATAAATTTAGACTAAAATGTCAAAGGAAAAGTTTGACTTTTCTTCTTCAAAAGCGTAGAAAATTCCTAATTTTGTTGATGAATTTGTGGGCCTTAAGAGGGGTAAGAATTCAGAACTTTTTATTTAAAAAAAATGCTACTAGACTTGGCCTATAAATACCTCAACACTTAGTGAAATTCAAAACTTTACTTTCTCTACATTTTTCTCCCCAAATCTCCCACTTTCAAACCCTAATTCTCCTAAAACTTTATCAAGTTCTAGCCATTAATCATCCTCAGAATCAAGGCACATCACTCTAGAGAAGGTTTCAAGAAGATCTTAAGGTAATAAGCATGTTTTATGGAATTTGAAGTTTAAAGAAGGAGTTTTTATTGGCTATGTTTGAGTATTCTTAAAGTGTGTTGTGATCCTATTTTTCATAGAGAATAAGAGATCTATGATTATTGTTGAAGAGGATACAAGTGTTTTGGGAACTTTTGAGTACATACCCTAAGAAAGGTTATGTTTTGAGTAGTCATGTATACCAAGTATTTAACAAATGTTATGGATTGTGGTATGAAAAGAAAACTATATATGATGTGCATGGTTAGTGTTTCATACGTTTGAGGGTATGTCAAAAATATCAAAGTTAAACATAAATAAGCAAAAGTAAATGAGTTAAATCATTACACTTTTGTTGTAATAAGAAGTACAATAGATTTCAAATATTTATGTTTTTGAGATGCTTAAAGACTAAATTGATTTTTGAGTTTAATATGAGTATTGTTGGAAACATTGAGGCAAACAACTTTCATGAAGAAACTTTCTACAACTTCCAAATGAATCAAGTAGTAAAACAATGACTTTCAAATCAGCTATTTAATGAATTGGTTTAAAACATCCTTAAATGAGTGTTTTTTGGAAAGAATTTAGAACATGAAAGTTGTAGTTCTCATTAAAACTATTGTGGTTGTGAAAAGATATTTTTAATGAAACACATGAATTTTAAGTTATGAAATTTAACTATAAATCTTTAGAAACAATTAAAAAACAAGCCTCAAACCCTTTTAAGTAAAAATACCTTATGCTTTGAGACATGAAAAACTAATGTAAGATTCAACAATAGTTTGCTGAAGATAGAAGCATAAAGTAACTAAAGCATTAGCTAACAATTAAGCATCACTCTTACAAGACAAAGAGTCGGCTCACATATCATAAAAGGGAAGGTTTAGTTGGAACGTTAACGCGAGGACCAAGTTAGTTCTAATTTCACCTATGACATGAGGTTGTGACTGTTACTGCTTTATGGTTGATTAAAAATGTTTGCATTTGATATGTCTTTCAACAAATGATGCATGTATACATGTCAAGTTATGAAATAAAGCATGTTCATTAAGATTACATAGTTGGTAAACCAAACATGATAGGAAAGATTACGAAGTGTCGTATTAGTCTCCCTAATGAAAGATATTTAAAGTTAAAAGTGTAAGCCTTCAAACCTAAGGAGTAGATTAGAAAGTTAGAGATCCTTGCCTGAGAGGAGGATCAAGTTAAGTTAAGTTAAGCCATGGTCTTGTTGTTTGATGGTCTTGCATATATGATATGTACACTTGGGCACATAATGGAAGATTAAATAAAATAAAACAAAGCTCATAAAGAAGAATAAATGAAATTATGCATCGTAATGATGTTTGAATATGTCTAAATTTTTTTGTGAAACATGTTAGAACTTGTTGAGTGAAAGCTCAATTAGTTCACTCATGTTGTAGGGTATTCCGCCAAGTGGATGGAATAAGAAATGATCAACTGGACATGGTGTATGGGCAATATATGAAGATTGGATTTTGGATATCACGGTGGCCTAATTCCATTGTTGTTTTAAAAGACGGCTTTGTTGTATAATAGAAAATAAGTACGGTTTTGGTTTAAGTTGTTAAAATATACTATGATATAAAAGTATGACTAATGTTGTAAAACATTTTAAGTAATGAAGATTAGTCATAGTTTTTGTTGTAACAAAAGTTTTGATGAAAGTTTTCTGTTTTAAAAAAAAAATCACATTTTCCCGTACAAGTTTTCCACGTAAGAATGTTTATAAGTTAAAAAGATTTTTTAGATGCTTCAAAAAGTCGATTCATTATACATATAAACAAATCAATCGTTGAAACTAAAATTAAGACATTTCTTAATGTAAAAATAAATACAAATTAAGTCAAAACTATTAATAAAAATATTTTCCCTTACAATGTGTTGCAAGATGGAGCTCCGATAGGAGATTTATATCTTGTAAGAGTTTTATTTTCTTTTTTTTCGTTTTGTTTTTTATTTTATGAGAAAACAAAGACACAGAGAATAGTTGCATATAGATAACAATCCTCAAGTGTGCGTCGGCGCTAAGAAGGAATGTCAATTGTCAAGGGTGCAAAAAAGGAGCACAAATGTGCAAAGAACGAGCACAAAGGTGCAAAGAAGGATGCAAAAGAATTGTTGAAGACACACGTCTTGGGATTAGAGGCACATGGGCACGTGACCTAAGGATTGAGAGATGCATATCGTACAATAAAGAAAATTAGAGAAAACAAAGAAAGAGAAAATGGTTTTAGTCATTGAGGTTCAAGAACTCTTTTGAGCATGAATCTATGATACCACAATAAAACTTAGACTTTCTATGGACTTAGGCTTTCATGTTAATATAAAGTGGGACAGTCCAATGACCTTATAAATGATGCCGGACTCAAAATTCATTTTCCTCTTTATGCATGCTTGTAAGATGGTACTCTCCAAAAATTGGGATAAGTTGTCTCCAACAATCTATTTTGATTCTTTATACAAAGTTGTGAATTTCCCCATGGCAAACATATAATTCAAGCTCGATTGAAGCAGTTTGAGACAGAAAACATTACCTTCCATGTGAGCTTAAAACAGGTTGTAACCACTTCCCACCCACCAATGAGCGCGTGAAACAAATGTTGATGCACGCGGTGGACGTGTTGTGTGGCATAAAATAGTTACTTGCAAGAAATATCTTATATACAGTATTCATTACATTAATTTAACAAGCGAATATTGACCGAGCATTGTTGGCGCCTAAAATGATGAAAAGCTAATTGAAGTGCAAATGTCTGGGGATAATGTTGGGCAAGGTTGGTCAGATTAGATCCCTTAGTTTGTGGCAATGGAGGAAATAAGTGCAGCTTGAATGTTATAGGCCGTTTGGAAGAATGAGTGGATTCAACTGTGATTAGTATAAAGATCTCATATGCTATAGTAAAAGTAAAAAATTGTTATAGTATAAAACTTTTACATGCTATAATTCTCAAATCAAAACTATTGATTTTAACTATTCTTTTAGATGGCTTGTTGATATAATCAAGTAAGTTTTATTTAGTTTACAATTTATAATAACTCGCATAGAACAACTTCTAATATATTTCTTTAATGTTTTTTTCCTTTAAATTTAGGTGCTTAAAAAACCAATTAATGTAAATTTCTATTCAATTATTTGTCGTTATTTTAAATCTAGTACTAAATAATTTATATGATATCTATTTATTATTATTTTTTGAGTGATTTAACATAAACATCTAACATGAGCAATTGTCCTTTATTATGTGGCTCCACTAATTACCTAAGATTAAGATAATATCTATAAAATTATCAATGGTAATAGACGTTTGATTCTTATTGTGGAATATATTAAATATTACAATTATATTGTGGCCCTAGTTTAATGTATTCAGAATACACTCGTGTATCTATTTAGTAATGACTAGTACTATGATTTAAAAAAGATTTTTTACCAATTAACAAATAGATAGCACCACAATCTGTGTCTAACCTTATTTACCAATTAGAAACCTAAATTTAATACTAAATTTAATACTAAGTTCTTTATCGTTCAATAAACATCTTATAATAATTGAGGACTTATAATTAGTATTAGATTCTTATGATATTTGCTCATAATTGTGGAGAATAACAAAATATAATTGTAAAATGTAATCTTTACTTATCATAATGTCGCAAATGGATTACAAGACATACTTTATAAGCATCAATCCTAAAACTATGTGCGAGTAGGAGATAGTAAGAGATTGGACATCGATCTATGAATCACTCAATTTAGGAGCGTCCATAATAAACTTGACCCATTTGACATTTTTATTTAATTGGAACGGTATCAAATTATTAAATAATAGGGAATCTTGAATTTATCAAAATTACCTAGGTGTTGTGATAACTGATAGCGCTTCCTTAAATAAACGCCACTAGCTACACGAAAAGAACGTCACCCCACTCTTTTATCTTACATATTTTGATACGTGATATTTTGATACGTGATATCTCTCTCCCCTTCGGTACACATTCAGTCTTTGGGCCTTCTTGAGTTGTGAACATCTATGGATGTTCTTGTAATATTCACACATCGTGGCCGAGAAGAGCATGATCATAATAATTATCATCCGATTATCGCGTGGTAAATTTTAATTAGATAAGAATGTGAGAATCTAACCTGACACCGAGTAGTATAGGCTTTTTGACAAGAACGGAGACATATAAGCACAAAGACCACCCATGACTCTTTTTTAATAATTTTATATATGAAATTTTATTCCGTCCTCCCAAAATTGTGTTATGTTGCTCTTAAAATTGTATTTCGCCCTCACTAAAATCAATTTTATCTCTTACCTTATTAATTCAGTCATATCTCTACCTTCTACTAATTTTTTTAACATCAGTTTTGATATATACATACTTGCACTCATGTTTTTATATATTTATGTATAAAAACACTAGAATGAAAAGTGAAAGGCTGTAATAATCGTCAATGAACTGTTAAATCTGGCAATTCGATAATGTTCAAAACGTTTAGCTTATAATTATTAGTAGTATAAGCCCATCTTATAAGGTGTGTTTGGTGGTTCTGCTACTGGTTGTTTATGTTCTGGTTAAATTGACACAAACTTTGACGCAATATAGAGTGACAGAATTAAACCGCACAGAAAATCAATATTTCAAAATGACTACAAAATACAACCATTCATATGCTTTTGGCTTCGTATATATAATATTCGTACTAAAATTTATTATATTACAGTGAGAGTCTGCTTATGTTATTGAAGATATATATAGTACTACTCTACTACATTCTTTTTCACAATCATTTCTACACTCCATTTACATAGATCTTTTACTTTTTGGACTTTGGAGACAGTGAAACAATTGAATTAAACAATTGGAAGAAAACAAAAATAATGACAATTTGATCAACCAGATTTATTAACAATGTTTTTGCAGAACCAAAGAGAGGGAGACACCAAGGGATCTCTTCACAAATTAATTAATTAAATTCAATTAGAATTAATTTTATTGTTAACGTGGTATAATTTGTATATTTATGCGTGAACTGGAGACTTCTTACGCGGCATTTGCTTCTCCTTTTCAATCTCGATCAAGCTGCGGATTACAATATTTGAAGCTCTTCTAACAACATCAGATAAGTTTCTGTAACATCAAATTAAAAGGAATAATGTTAGAATTTTATTTATAACTACTTTTTTCTAAGCCAGTGAAATATTTTATTCATGTTTTCATTTGTCCTAATATCAAAATCCCATATGAATGTTTACTATAACAACCACTTTTATATATAAATACACAATAAATATGAGGGAACAATATTGGAAAAAAAAAAAACTAAAGCACTAAAGAAAATATCTGCTAGGGGACACTCACGGTGCAAAACACCACAGACTAAGATATACTGGGTCACATAGCACGGGACTTCTAAGAGAAGTTTACTTTCCATTAGTTGTTGTGCTAGTCACTACCGCTGGTCGTGCTTTCAAGCTTTTTTTTTTCAACCACAAGTAAATAAAATAAATTAAGGACTTGGTGGTTCTTTTTCTTACCCTTTGGAGGAGTCATACGTAAGTCCAACGGTGTTCTTAGCCTCTTCAAGAGCCCACTTAAACCTCTTGAGTTCCTCCCCCGAACACTCGCATTTCCCATTCTCCGCCATCTGAAGCTGAGACGGCTTAATGTCGCAGAAAATCGGGATCACCTTCTTCTTCGTCTCCATAATAAGGGCAAGTTCATGAAGACAAAAATACGACTCAGTGTACCTAGGCGAAAAGACCGTGACACCCACTTTGCAGCCCAAAATGGCGCTGTCAATCTTATCAAATAACTTGTCTCCAGGCTTCATCGTTTTGTTGTCCAAGAAAGGACATAGGTTCAGCCACGAAAGCTGGTCGTAAAGCAACGTCGCTATCGTTTTCTTCGTGTCGACTCCTCTGTGGTTAATGAAAACGTCGCAAGGCTTCATCACCCGCCTAGCTAATCTCTGAAGGGCTCGTGCCTGACTCATGATGTTGTGAGATTTCGATATCTTTTTATCTTTATATAAAACAACTCCCTAGCTATAGCTAGTTTTCTGTTTTTGTACTGTATTGTTTTTTTTCTTTTCCTTGTTTTACCTGACAAGGGTATGTTTCTGAGTCCTTATATAGAAAGGCAGATATCACATATTAGCCGTCTGTTTCCCGTGCGTTTCTTGCTAAGCACTTTACGTGAAGAACGTTTGATTTTCAAATGGAATTTTTTTTTTACTTTGAAAGTTTTGGTTTATTCTTGAGGAGAGACTGATAGACGAAGAGGAAATAATATTGAACTGTACAGGATGGAAATCAAAAAGTAACTGTTGGTTTTGATTTGACAGGAAATGAGACCGCGCCACCTGAGAAACAATTAGCTTTTGACCAATTCTTTGCTAAAATACAGGTAGAAAACACAGTGAATCCTTCAAACACGTTGGTCAGAAATCCCCCACTATGTATGCTATCTCCACGCTAATTAAAATTAATACATATATACATGTGTGTACATGTACTAAAAATAAATATCGTAATACTCTTGTTAACAAATAATTTATCATTATGAATTATCTTATAGGTGAAATTAATTTCGTTTAATACATGTGCAATTATATTGACGACCGAAATTGTTTGGTATATATATATAAAAAAAAAACTAAAAATCATGTCATTAAATAGTTTATTGCTCTAATTTATACATACATACATCTAAGAATAGTCTCTAAACGCAAACCAATTAGACATTTGTAACATGTTTCATTCATACTGTTATAATTGCTTTAGTGTAAGATTTAATAAATATAATTGAGAAGTTGTAATATCACGAGGGTTACACTTAAACACATTGAGTATTGCATGACCATATTATTTTGATGAATAAAAAATAAAAGGGTGAAATTTGAGAGTTTACCTATATAAAAATTTATATATATACATACACGCACTCATACCCAACACGATCTAGTTAGAATCTAGTTGGAATGTCTTGGATCTCCCTTTTAGTTGTTTAAAAATAAAGAGAGAAAAGGGCAATATTAATTATTCCCCCACAACCCTCCTGGTCAGATATTCCACTAATGTTTCTATGTCGAGGAGTATGACCGTGAAATATGTGCTTGTGGTAAGCTTTAATTTGCCCATGTTAAGTTTTGTCAATCGATCAATTGAAGCAAGTTCAAAACAATTTCTGATCTGTTTCCTTTACTATAATAGAATACTTTTACTTCCCCCCGGCTGACCCGATCCTATTATAAATACCAAAAAACAACAACAACAATATAAATTGGGTTTCTTTAGTTTCGAGTTTAGGTCTACGTGTGAACTGATTTCATCATCTTGTATAACATGAGGAAGAGAAAAGCTTTGATTAATTCTCGTTCCAGCAGGAAAATGAAACGAGAATTCGTAAGTGTTGAACATGTGTGATGATCATGTACAAAATATTTGTTGAGCAGGAATATTACACTAACTATTTCATACTATGCAAGCAGAATATTCTTAAGACTCCAATCATGTCTAGAACATAGATTATACAAGTGCATCTGAAATTGAATGGACCGACTTAATTTGTTGAACGCCTTTAGGAAATAAGAGAATAAGAAAAGTAAAGACTTGGTTGGCTGTTGTTTGTTCTTTTACTTGCTGAAAAAAAAAAAAGGACTTCGTTTGCACGTTGAATATTATATTTGATTTATTCTTTTTAGAACAAGAAACAAAAGTATATCTTTTTTTTATTTGCACTACTGTGCTTTGCCATTATAATTTCCTCGAGAGAAATTTCTGAAACATTAATTTGAAATATATTGGTTCAGAAATGTTGCTTTAGTTAAGAATTGCAGATGTTTTTGTTTAAATTTCACCATGCGTTCAACTTCAAGTACTAGACGCTAATCAACAATGCTATTTCTAACTTAGTAAAATAAACTCGTTCATGCTATTAGAGAAAGTATCCTTATTAATAGTGTTAATTTTATTTGAATTCATTTTCATATTAAGAAATTTCTTTGTTATCTTCTATTTTTTATTTTCTTACGTAAATCTAATTATGATGTCGAACTATTCAATACTCAAACGATATGATCTTCTATATTTGACATATCTGTTTTCACTCTTTTTTTTAATCATGATGCTAGTGTGATTCTAAGCCCTAGTTAAAATCCTCCAAACCCTTCACTCCCAATATTGTGGGCCTCAAAACCTCAAGGTTGTGCCTCTACAAACCTCTATCGGTTGTGAGCCTCCAATCGTCAAGGCGTCTTCAGCACCCTTTTCATGCCTTTGCTCTTGTTTCCTATGCTCTCGATGATTGTTGTCTAATAAGACTGTAAAAGTTTATATTTTCTAAGGCTTAAATTATTTATTTATATTTTTATTTCTCATTAAATCATCTAATTAATAGCATTTTGTGTTAATAAGTACTATAGGGTCTTAGTATGTAAATGTGTTTTTATGTTTAATAATTTTTTTGATAATTTTTAGAGTCGTCCTGGTGAGTTAAATAAGTGTTTAATATGTGAATAGTCAAAACTGTAAAATTTATATTGTGTGATTTTATTTTAAGTCTTAAAGTGTTTGTAAATGTATTTTGAGTATGTAAATATGTTCTATTATGTCTTTAGTAATTTCTAAAAATAATTCTGAGTCTTAAAAATCATATTTGTATCAAACCAAAAGAGATTGAAATTTTAGAAGTTTGTAATCAATTTTATGTGTTTTATTGTTAAATAAATATTTTTAATATTATTGTAAATATTATATTTGTAAAATAATTAATTTTAATGTGTTTGTAAATTTTAGATTAATCTAAAGGAAAAATAGAGCAAAACGACACTAAAATGGACAAAACACACATCAAATGCATCAAAAATTATTAAAAAAATCGATTTTGGATAGTTATACACGTGGCATATTTTTGGACCGTTGATCGCGCGGCCATTTCAATCCTAGTCGTCCACCTATTGCGATGTCACCACTACATCAGTACTGACGCATCAGTGGGCCCCACGGGCATTTAGAATGCTATCCAATCTGATGTGGCAAACTCACGTGCTCTCACTTTTGCAACCGCTAGATTTGCGTATGAAGACCAATCTGACGGTCTGCGTTTGTGGATCCACGTGTCCCCACTGGACCCATTTCTTTTTTCTTTTTCAACCATCCATTCTCGCAATTAATGGTTTAGATCAGTCGTTCTGATGCCGCCAATTGCCACGCTACAGGGAATCACAAACTACTAATCATGCCCAAATGCGTAGAAAAATTGGAGATAAACGAATCTTTTGATTCGTTTTTAGATTTAAGTTGTTGAGTTTTTGCTGCATTATAAACATAGACTGACACAGTAAATGCTTGGTAATTCTTGATTTATTATTGACAGAGGATGACATAGTGTATTCTTAAACCAATTAATAAAATGAGGTACTGCCAGAATTAACGCAATAATTTATTTCATAAAAATATAATAATTTTACTTTGTTATTATCTTTTCTATCTTAAAATTATGTTAATTATAATTGTAATGACAATGATTATAATTTTTATAATTAATGCACTAAATCAGTAGTGAGAGATGATTATTAGGAAGACCCTTATTACATTATGGCTTGTTATATTGTCGCTCTCAGTTGACTTATAAAAATAGTAAAAGTGCTTACAATTAATGAGAAAGGATATAATAAATCAAATGCTTTAGATAATTATTTCTTTAGAGTTTAAATTATACACCAATTGCGAAACATACAAGGGATTCTTAAAGTCCCACCACTTTAATTTTATGTTTTAAATTTTAAATTAAAAAACCACAAAAATTTTGCTTTTATTTTTAAACTTTGTCTTAAAAAACTGCTTGTCTTTTTGAACGTTTATTTTTATCAATTTGCCGAGTTATAAATTTTCACCTCCCTATAAATACGACAACTTTTCTATACGACAAAAGCCCACCATTTAAGAAGAACCATTTTGGTGCGTTACCATTATCCCTATACAATCTCTTCATGTCTTTATTTTGTTAGAAAAGCACAAAAGACAAGAAAAAAATTCCTATAAGATTGGAGACTCTTATCAAAGCTCCATCTTCTACGGGCATATTAGGGAAAGGTAAGGTAGTTATCATATTTAAAAATCTCATAGTTTTAGTCTTATTTGATTATGTGTTTGAAATGTGTACTTATATAGAACCCCATTTCTAGTGTTTCTTAGTGAATTCCTTCTATATTTGTTCTTAGTCCATGGATGTAAGCAAATTATCAAACTACATCAAAACTCAAAACTATCTCTCATTTTTGCTTTTACTACATGCAAGAAAAATTAGTCCAACAGAAGAAAAGATAAATCTTTAGGGCACGTTCGCACGTTGTTTTAGCACTCCATATTTTATTATTTAAAAATATTATAAAGTTTGGTGACATTTATATATTGTATTATTTAATACAAAATCAAAAATTAATGCAATACAGGCCATAATATATATGAGTATTAGACCGTATTCTATAATTTAAACAAAAAGTCCATATTAATAAAAATATTTAAAATATATCAAAAATTGATATTCTAAGTAAAAGTTTTAGAATAGGTTTCAGGGCTAGGGTGAAGATTCGAGTTTAACGTTGGGCTTCAAGACTGAGGTCAAGATTTGAGATTTGGGGTCTAGATTGAGATTCAAGACTGGTAGGCCTCAAGGGAAGCACCAAATTAACCTTACTTATAATCTAGTTGTAGTCAAGTATAGTAATAAGTAAGGATCATTCTCGCAAAAGATTAGGTCTACTTAATTAGTTATTAACTCTATTAAAACACAAGACATGCTAAAACTAAAGACAAACGGGGGTTGTGAATATTAACTAAATAAATAAATTTACAAAAACACAAGAAAATAAATAAATAAATACAAAACAATAATGATAAAACTAGTGAAAGAATCATTCTCTACCACTAAACAATAACCAAATAATTAATTACAAAATTATTCCCAATTCTCTATTAAAACTACCAACAGTAGATAATAACAAGCTCTGCTATCTCAATCTTTTCGTATTTTGTCATTTAATAAAACAAGCTCTTTACTAAATCTATTTCCCTCAACTAACGTAAAACAAGCTCTCTAAATTCAATTCAATATAAGCATTAAGATAAGAATGATAGATTGATCAAGGCAATAATCATTCAAGCTCGGAACATTCAACTTAGGATATATTCCACATGCAATCAAACAAAAGCCTTCCACAATTATTAATCACAATTTGTTACTACTGATTAGAATATCAAGACAATTACAGAGATTCCTAATCTAACATTAGATTAAATTCAAGTTCTATTCAATTGCATACCTAGAAAACAATTTTATAAATTAATTATATAACTATGTCTAAGGTTTTGAAATCTCCTTCAATCATAAACAAAATTAAACTAAAAACATTGAAAAAGAAAGGAAAGAAAAAAGAAAGAAAAGAATTATTTTGGGATCGAAGAATTCTACACGCAGATGATATTCCTTGAGCCACCACTAAAACCTCTCCTCCTCCTCCTCCTCCTCTTCTTCTAAGCCTAAGAAAAACTAAGGAAAACTAATGAAAAAGTTATATGTTTTTGTGTTCTAAGGTTGGGTAGTTTTATATTTGGGGGATGAAAACGAGTAAGTTGGGACCAATTTAGGTCAATTTCAGGGGCAAAAATAGTAACAGACGTAAGGACATGCTTCCTCATCTATGGAAAATTATGTCGGGCTACCTAGGGGAGCACGACACACAATTCTTCAGGCGCGGAAGCGTAGTTGTTGTAGGTTAAGCATGTGGGGACATAGCTCTTTCTCGCGGCCGCACCTAGCTTTTAACTCGTGGCATGGCTACGAGGCTATTTGTGTGCAGGGGCGTGCTCTGGAGCTTTCGATTTTGTTGTTTTCATTCATTTTGCACTCAAACCTCGTCCTTTGACTCTCCATAACTTCCAAATGAATAAATATATGATCTTGAGGCTCTTAAATCCTCATTTTTAATCCTCCTTTCAACCCTTGATATTAAAACACCTATTAAACATAAAAACACAAATAAACATAATAAAACTCGAAAAACTAACAAAATAATTAAAAGAAAGAATGATATAAAAATATGTCAAATTATACACTTATCAAACTCCCCCACACTTATCCTTTTTTGTTTTTTGACATACTAAAACTTTCTTTAAAATTTTATTAATTTTTTCACACCTCAAAAATATTTTGAAAATTTAAAAGTTGTACATACTAGTGAAAAAAAAAAATATAACAAACATATATTCAATATAACAAAAAACATAACATGAGTGTTTCAAAGAGGAAAAAAAAACTAAGATGGTATTTAATAAAAAAAATTTCATACTTTTAAAGTTTTTACTGACATTTATAACTGTTAAAATTTTAAAATATTTTTTGAGTATGAAAAGAAAATAAAATTTCAAAGAAAATTTTGTATATAAAAAAAAAGAGAGTTCTAGACGGTATTATAATTCTAATTGATTTTTTTACTTTCAATCATCAATAAAGAGTATTTTATTATAGTTTTAATTTTTTTCGTTATTTTTACAAGAGGATTGCCAAAAATCCATTGATTTCATACAATTATTGGTCCATTTTTTGTTAAAATCTTAATAAATTGACTATTTTTGTCAACGGCTCATACTATGAGGGAAACAAATGTTATGTTTTGAAATTTCCGGAGAAAAGTGTTACAAGGTTTATAGTTGGGGTAATTTCAGTAATTAATCCTTATTTTTATTATGGTTGCGTGCCTCTCAACCCAAGCTAGATCAAAAGCTTCCAAACCCTTCACTTTCCCAAAACTGTGTGCCTCCAAATCTGTAGGCCATGCCTCTCCAAACCTCTAGGCCGTGAGCCTCCAGTCCTCAAGACGGCTCTTGCACCCTTTTTCACGCCTTTGCTCAATTTTTTTTGCAGCGCCCCTTGCCCCACAACGATTGTTGCCATTATGCAATCTCCCCATGTCTTTTTTTTTTTAGCAAAACACAAAGGAAAAAAAAAATCTTATAAGATTAGAATCTCTTATTGAAGCCCCATCTTCCGCAGGCATGTCCAGAAGTTAACGTAGTTAGTTTTATCAATAAATTTCACATTACTTGTGTTTATCTTTATATTTGAAAAACTCATAATTTAGAGTACTTTTTCTTCTTCTTTTTTTTTCCCTCTAATTTGCGGTCTTCTATGTGAATTTCTAATTTTGATACCAACTTTTGGTATTATGTATAAATCAATGGATTTTAAAACGGCATTTCTAGTATTTTATATAAATCAACATATCTATTGTCCCTTTTATTTTTTACTTTTCGGCTAGAATTGATCATGGTAAAATGTCCGGATCGACATTGTCTTCTCTGAGCCTCCTTGCACACTTACCAACCTCACAGCAAGGGGCCGGCTAGAAAGGGGTAGATAATTAATTTTACATCGCTTCAACAGAAAGAAGCGAAAGAGTCACTAAAGTGAGTAAGAAATTCGTTTCTTTCGCAAAGACAACATATGAAAGACAGGCTTTTGGTAGCCAAATCTACAGAGGAAGAGCTAGTTATGCTCTTATGACTGTCGATCTAATCAAGAATCTAATCCCAAAAAATTTTCAAGAAGGAAAATAATGAAGCACGATAAATATAATTTTTTCAGATATATATTCCTAAAAATACATTACATACGCTATATTAGATGTGAACAAACACACACATACATATATATATATATATATATATAGCAAATACGTATATATTTCCCTAAAGACAAAGCTACTCATGGACCAGGATAGATGACCGTCCCCTTTAAACTTTTTTTTTCTTCCAACATTGTTCATAAAATTTTATAGAAATCAATGTTTTGCTGCCCCTGAATTATATTATGCCCCTCCTGACTAATTTTTTTGTCTCTGCCTAACAAAAAACAAACGAATATTGAGCTCAAGGAATAGGGTAATATTTACTATTGCAAATACATCGATAGGAAATAGGGCAGGTTGCTGCTTCGGCAAGTGATGCACAGGCAAAGCTGACCATAACCAATCTACAAGGGGTGCATGAGCCGCATGCATGAGAGCACTCAGGTAGTCTTGAGCCTGCAGCTACTTGTAACGGACGGGCCCTCTTGTGTTCCATAATTCTCTTATCGCCATTATACCTGCTCATGTCTTCTCTAGTGTTGGAATTATTTTGTTGCACCTCTATGTTCTCTGTTGTGATCATGTCGGCATGTTTACTATGATCAACTTCATCGTCATCCGCATGATCTGTGTTTAATTAAGTCCATTGAGAAATTGGTAAATGTTCCAATATTTTAAAGCAAAAAATATATGCATTAGGAAATAAAAGAATTGATTCTTGGCTAATTTTAGTGCAAAACTAATTGCAAAACTTGTATGGCATCTATAGTTCTAGAGCATTGCTAATTGGCTGCATGAGCCAACCTCCACTATACAGCAGGGTTGGGCCCCATAGAGCAGTGGGCCCAATATGGGGCCTGCCCCTGTTTCATTCGGATCGGGCTCTACATGGGGCGGGGAAGCAGTTGAGATAATCAATGCAAAAGTGTGCAAGTCGCTAGCAGTATTAGGGCCGAAAACGTTTTTCCATGGTACCACTTGGAGGAAAAAAGTATATTTTTCATTGAATGAGGTTATAAATTTCAGTTACTAAAATGAGTACAATATATACTTTTATATTAATAAAAAAAGGGATACAACTGAAATTTCAAAAATATATATATACAAACATAAAATAAGATAAAATTTTAAAAACTTACAGCTAAGAGCACGTACCCACTCAGTAATTTGTGACCGTCACTGTGAATCACAATGCAATACATGCAGTTATTTTTGCACACATTTATTTGAATTTAAGATATTTGGTATCATTAAAAGAAAACAATGATGTGCGCATTCCATTAAAAAAACGCATTTAAGCATATATTAATACATACACATAATATGATCATATATATTATATATGTGTATATATATTTCCACATGCATGCAATTTAAGATATTGCTCATGACAGGCTAACTAAAACACACACACACACACACACATGTATATTACATGTCCGTGGAGACATCCCAATATGCCGGGCATACATGATTGTTGGAAGGACGATGAACATGGCAAGGAAGATTGCTGCTGAAGAGATAAAAAACCTCATTTTCAAGCTATGTAACAAGAAAGAGAAAAAATAGAGTTTGAGTTTGGGTGGTCACGGCTAAGCTTGTAGCAAATTATATATAGGGGATGTGAAAGGAGGGTATTGAAGGGAGTCACAGATCGTAAATGGGACGTGGAATCGGTCACATGAAAACGAGTGAGCTGATGAAACTACTGCATGCAGTGTATGCTGCTGCATCACAAGGTTTCTCTTGCTTGGCACCATCAATTAATTGCATGCCATCTTAACGCATGTTTCCATGAATTAATTAAAGTCTGAGGCTGTGGTGATCTCATGTGGAAGCAAATTTTTTGGTATAATTGGCACATATATTCATAAATTCTTTATTTTAATTTTAATGATAATAGGAGATAGCTAGAATTAGAGCTATCATCCCACACTAATTTTAATACTCCACTCATAAAACTTATTAATAATCCCCTTAAAAAATTATTAAAAAGAAAAAAATGCCAAAAAGAAAACAGAGATTCCAACAGTCAACCCCAGAGGCAAACTGAATAAAACGAAAATTAGGAAATGAAGCAAAAATATAATAAGAGAGGAAATCTCAAATAAAAAAAAAAAAAAAAAAAAAAGACTGCAAAGGTTGAAGGTAAACATCGCAGTGTGGCAATATGGTAAAGTCTTAGTCTGTTGGTTGTATTCGTCTGGCATGCATAACATGAACTTAACTTGGTTGTAGACGATATTTAAGTACTGTTACAATAAAATAAGACAAGTTCGGTTGTTTGATTGAAGACTAACTGATAGTTTCCCCCAACAAATATAGTGACATTTATTTATAAACATTTGACTGTTAATTTTCAGTGTAAAACTGTATTATTAAAATTTTAGATTGTATAGAAAAATGTTTCCTCTTTTTATTTCATTCGGCCACTGAGCTTTATGTTAACTAACTAGAACAATTTAGAGAAACTTAGATTTTTTTTTTTTTTTTATCCACCATTGCTCACAAAATTTATCGTTTATAATGTGTCCTCTAAAATTTTGTTTTTAGTTGTCAATCCCTTAAATTTAGAAATGTAATAGCAAATAGCCCAACAAATAATTGTATCAATTTTTTTACATGAATTCACTAGTAACTGCAACATATGTAAGTAATTAATTAAGGGCATGTGTGGTCCTTTTTTATCAATTTTAATCTGAATTTATTTTTCAAAATTTCTTTTTAGATGAAACATAGTTTGCACCAATATTTTTGTATTAAAGTAGAAAAAAATGACCACTTATGCTATAAACTTATTAATTTATTACTCATGTGGAATTCCCATATCAGTACAGTCAAAGAAATTAACAAAGCTATGAATTGGGAGTTTTGCAACATATATTTAAATTCAAAATTGACCAAACAAAAAACAGGGGGCACATTTCCAATGCACGAAAAATACAAGGACAATGGTGGAAATAAGCCTAAACATCTTGTTTTATTCTCTTCATTATTTTTATGCTTTTTACCTCTAAATCATCGGATTAGCCATGTTTTGATTATCTTGTTGACAGAGTAGCCGTCCAAAAAAAAAAAAGGTGACCGTATACAGTCTGGCAATCGTCAATTATTAGATTTTTCAAGGATGCATGGTACTATTACACCCTTGAATTTATTAAATTTATCGTATATTTATAATTTACCCCTTGAATTTTTAATTTTAGCAAGTTATTTTTTGAATTTATAAATTTGTAATAAATCACCCTTATTGATAGTGATTTTAGTTTTTTGACCAAATTTGATATGTAATTTGCACATGAATAGTTGATTATTGAATTGAATGGTCATTTTTTATCTTTGAACCAAAATTTATTATGGTTAATACTTTTAATTAAGTTTTCATCAAAATAAAATATTTTCAATTTACTTTGGTTTGAATATAAATATGGGGTGTCATTTATATGGAAAAAAAAAACCCTTTTATGCTCTTAAGTAACAACCCATGTGAAAATCACATCAAATTTAATCAAAAACTTAAAATTATTATCAGTGGGGTAATTTGCTACAGATTTGTAAAGTTCAAGAGGCAACTTATCAAAATTAAAAATTTAAAGGTCAAATTATAAATGTATAATAAGTCCAGAAGCAAAATATCAAACAACCAATTTTTGAAACATAACATAACCAGCCAGTTATCAAAATTTTGGTATCAAAAGATATTGACATTCTCTACCGGGCAATTGTAAAATAACGTCTTGGGCTTGTTTTCTACATTTCGGGCTTTGATCCACTATCTTTTTTGCAGGAGAAGAGTCCCATTTTACTTTGCCGTACATATATGCACGAATCCATGCGACCAGATCGAACAAAATACCTTTGCAAGTCCTATAACCTCGTTAACATTCCCTCATAGCAAGTTACATGCGGTTTGGTCAAGCTTTAAACAAAGTAGTACTTAATAATAGCAAGCCATATGCATTTTTGGGTGGAATTATCTTTTGTAGTTTAGTATTTATCATTTCAAGGCACATGGTCACATGCTCTCCGGAGGGGGAAAAAAAGAAGATTAAAATTTGAAAATTAAAAAATAATGCACAAAATGCGTGGCTCGGAGCAACTTAGGGTCCTCCAAGATATTGAGGTCAAAATGGCTGTGAATGGAAGGCATTTGGTTGTCTTTGGTGCTCATGGTAGTTGGCATTTCATATCAAAAATATCAAAATGGTTAATTAGAAGAATACAAACTTAAATTGGAGATGGGCCCAGTAACGATCCTGGAAATGGTTGTTTGGTCATCATCATCAAAGATTAAATGTCCTAATACATCCAGCTAAGATAAAGCTCGATTTATGCTCATAATGGAATTTTGGTATCCAACCACTTTATATAATGCAAGAAATGTAACATAAGCTAGCTTACGTACATTTCATTATGCTGACGAGCAAAATTAAAGGCACATTCAATACGTCTTCTATATGGCATACATACATGTGCGCATGTATATATTATCATATATTTTTATACATGTGCATATATTTTTAAGCAGGGGATGTGTATCTTAAAGGTGCACCATATTATACAATAATTCACTAATATAATATTTATCATGACCATTATATTGTATAAACTAATACAAATGATAAATTTATAGAATCAATGTCATTTTTATAGGATACGACTCATTTTCGATGTATTATTTATATTTGAGAAAAATAAATATTATGTCACACTTTTAAAAATGTATTTATTTATGTCACTCTTATAAAATTATATTACACTATCATTTACAATATTTTTAAAGTTATGGCATATTTAAACATGTGTGTCGGCTATTAAAAAAATAAATTTTAACCAATGGCATTTATGAAAATTCTTCTATTTTTTATGTCTAGCAGGTCTATGTTGGGGTCGAGTTATTTATGCTATATGCCATTCATTTTATAATTAAATTGATTTATGTCACATGTTTAAAAACTATTTAAAAATATGCCACAGTGGCAAAAATAATATGTTATAGACTAATCAAAATACCCATAAACTAAACTTAGTTTTCTTTTATTATTTCTTTCTCTTTCTCTCTTTGGATATTGGCCAATATGTTAAAGATATATTTAGATATTTCTAATATAAGTAATGACGTAGCTACGTCATTCTCTGCATATATATTTTCATAGCATAAATTAATCCACACTTAAAATTTATGGCATTTTTGTAAAGAGCTTGTTGGGGTCAGTCAAGACAAGGTCAGGGTGAAACCTACAATTTTCTAAAAAGCAAGGGGTCATAATGCAAATTTATATTTTTAAAAATTATATTTTGATCCTTCCATTTTATAAGATTATATTTTTGACTCCACAAATTTTCAAGCTTACATTTTGATCCCTTATGTTTTATAAAATTATATTTTGATCCTTCAATTGTTAACACTTGTATTTTTTTACCCAACAATTTATTTCAAAATTGTATTTTGACCTTTTATTTTTTAAAAATTTATATTGTAGCCTAGTTTTTTTAAAAAACTACAAAAGTTCTGGATTGATATCAGGGTTGGAATTGACACAGAGGTTTGGAAACAAATTATAAGATATAATACATTACAATTTAAAATTGTACATAATAATTCAACACAATACAATACACCTTAGCTAATATAACACAATGTAAATTACCAAATCTGACCAATGAGTTTGAAGTGAAAGAAATGAGATTACATATATCGGATAAAAAAGTTGTGTTGGATATGATTATCCCTCGGAAGGCGGAAACTCATGGCCATGTGATCATGACTGCTAATTTGTTCGATATATTCTTGACAACAAATGTAAACACTCTCTCGATTGGAAATGACCTGTGATGATTAAAGTCTAACTATTGCAATCATCTTCTAATGAATGCTGTAGTTTGATAAGAAGTATAGGAGCGCTATCAATAAATTAATTATTAAAGAAGTAATTAAGGACTAGAGATTAAAGTGCAATTGACGTGATCCTCTTCTAAAGTAGGAAGGAAAGGCTTTCTTCCTATTAATCAATCTCTTAATCCAACAATTGTTTGTTACTCCAATTGGAATCCCAAGTACATGAAGTTGGAAGGTTTTTTTTTTTATGTTCTTGTTTTACAAGTTTTTTTTGGCGTGGATTTTTTTAATTATTTTGAGATGATATTATAGAGGAAGCCAGTGCAGTCGCTAAAATTTCTTCGAGAGGTCAAATTGAGAAAGTAGGAGAATTACCACCGTCAAATCAAGAAAACAATGTAACAATAAACAATAGCACTGCAATAGGCCTAGGGCTAGAGGTGTTGAAGAGGCTATGTATTACAAAAATATCCAATCAAGGGAAAAAGTCAATAAATGTGATGGCCTGTCAACTTTCAAGTCATACTTTAATACTATCTTTCTTACATAATCGCAAAAATATAGAATAATTTAAATTTTTTTTATACACATATATGTATAAACCCATTTGTTTTCTTGGATAATTATCATAATTTTTTTCTAAAAGATTTTTGTCTTTATATCTAACTTATACGACATCACATCTTATACTTAAAATTTCCCTCTACACATGTTTAAAATTTATTTAATATACATGCATAGCAAAAATGTTCGTGTGGCCGTATCCATACCCTTGTCTACACATGTGCTCATGTTCCATTGTCAGCTCAATTGTGATTTTATTTTGGCTTTTTGGCTGAAGTTTCGATAGCATGAAATAATTAGGTAAACTGATACTCAGTAAGTCCAAACGTAGCCTACATGCTTATCCTACCTGTATGCATGATTTATTTATGCTTGTTTATGGACCTTTATTATTCTTTTTATATCTCTAACTTAACTAGGGCTCAAGTGTTCGTACCATATGTGCACATGGGTCATCGTAACACCAAGACCGAATATAAGTTAGGACTCTTCCTTAAGTGGGGAGCTAGTATGACACTTTTTTTTTCTTGTCTGATGATTCAATTTACTAGTCTGTTAACTTAGGTTGACATACTATGTGTTGAGGTGTTGGGTTCCCCAGCCGGAGCCTGGCGGACACCTCGAACGTATTACCGAGAGGGCCCCTACTCAAGGAGGGACCCAGCTCGGAATTTCCTCCCGCGGGGGGAGCGCATCCTCCAGAAGTCGAACCCGTATTCTCTTGAATAAGAGGGTCTTAGGGCCTATCCCAGGTACCAATACAAGAGGATACGCCCTAAGACCTTCTTATTCAAGAGAATACGGGTTCGACTCTTAGGGGACGCGCTCCCCTGTAGGAGGCAATTTCGAGCTGGGTCCCTCCCCGAGCAGGGGCCCTCTCAGCAATACGTTAGAGGTACCCGCCAGGCTCCAGCTGAGGAACCTAACACCTCAACACTATGCATGATGATTTATTTACTTACAATAGGTGCATATCATACATATTTCTCTAAATATATTAAATACATAAATACATTTGTGTATATATATTTTTCTCGTAAAACTTATATATATTCTATACTGTAGGTGGCATTTAAAGTTACTTGGGATTGATAGAATGTTAATCAACTTCTAGTTCCTCCACAAACCATCAAAGTGTCTTGTTTAGACAATTATATCGTTGTTTGCCAACTTACCACTATTGGTCTATATGTCGATACAAAATGTGAATGTTAATTGTTGGGTCAAGTTATTACTCGGTTTAAAAACCCAATTGCTACAAATCTTATTACTTTTGATTCATGATACCTTATCATTACTAACAAAATAGGGAAAAAATCTTGCTAAAGGCATTTTTTCCTATTTTGGATGCTTCGAGGTCTATTCATGTTGTTTTGCAAAAAATGATGTTTTTACCCTCAATGGCCTTATTGAGCTTATTGGCTCGATTTTGCTAATTCAATACACAATGTTACTTTTTAGTAATAGTACACGAAATCAAGGTGCTGGTTCTCTTATTTTGTAATAAAAACCCATTTTAGCAAAACTTTACGATTTTATGCTAAATATTGAAAATTTTGACGATTTTGCTCCTAGGATAAAAATGATCAATTTATACCATTAGCCTCAATTTTTTGCATGGATTAAATTCTTCCAAAGTTCCTTACCCAAATTTCTCTTATTTAAATATGGTTTTGTTCTTTAACTTTTATTGAAATTTTGTTATATAAATTCGTAAAATTCATATCTCATAAACATAGGGAATTTTGACAAACCATTCGTAAATCTTAATAGTTTCACCAAGATCTACATTTTTCGTGCTTTAACTTTTTTGAAATTCCTACTGCACAGTGGAGTTTTCAAACAATTTCTAAGTCTGTTGAGTTTGAATAAATCTTTTCAATTTAGTCCCTCAAATTTTTCAGAAAAAATTTGTTCTTAAAAATTGTGTATCACATATTTTGAATAGATTTTCAGGTCTTACTTAGCAAATAATTAGGGTAATACATGCTAAAGTTTCATTTCTTTAAAAATCATCTAAACTTTGCATAATTTGCTTAGTTTAAAACCAAATTAAATTTCAAGCACATAACCCTAGTTTTCTAACCATTCATCACCACAACATACCATATAATTATTTAAACATATCATAGGCCAACTTAAATAATTACATATCATACTTGAAAAAAAACAAAACAAAACAAAACAACCATGAACTTAGAAATAGGAGGTTAGACTTTTACCAAAAATTGGTGAGCTTATGCACTTTCAACAAGCTTGAACAAGCTTGATTTTGTCAACCTTCCTGGGCATGAACCATGGCAAGAAAACCCTTATAAAATCCTCCTTCAATCTTAAAGAAAGCCTTGGAAAAGCTTAGAAAAGTCTAGGATTTTACTTATTAAAATTGCACAATCTTGAACTTTGAACTTGGTCTTGGCTTAAGACTTGCTTGAAAAATATCTTTGTGAAGAGTTTGATTTGAGAAAATTTTTGAGGGAGGGAAAGCTAGGGCTGCTGTGCAATAGGGGAAAGAAGTGAAAATTTTTTTTTCTAACATTAAGCATGTAAATAAAGTTTTCATTCTTAGATCTTTATGGCAATATGGTGACTCACTAAGGTCAGTCACCATTCAATCATTATTAGGTAAAGTTACGTTAGTTTGGCATGGAGGGATTAGGCCACATCAAAGGGATGTGGTGGCTTAATCTCTACCTTTTAGGTGTCCTCTTGGTGGGTCCTGTAACTTTTTTACATAGTGTAATTTTACACCATACTGTATTTTTCTTATGCTATTAGGGTAAAACTGAAGGAATATATACCCTAACAGTCTAAAATATTCTAACTTATTTTTTGATTCACTTTTTAATCTCAACACAGTATTCAATATATCTGAGTTTTTGCTTAAGCAGTGTACTTATACTGCATTATGAACCTTTTACACTATTTTAGGTTATGGCATGCTTTTGGACTTTAATTAACACTTACCGTTTATTAATTTACATCACAATATTATAATTAATTGTGATATAAATTTCCTTTTATGGATAGTCTTTACAAATTTTTGAGTATTTAAAGCTCACAAAATTTGTATATTAACAATATCCCAAGTTGCACAAAATTCACAGACAAATTCTGTATTGATATTGTTCATATATACTTTATTGTAATTCACATAAATATGATCTATAAAGATAAATTCATTAATTAAATCTAAATAAGCACTGGATTTAATAATAATTTTTTCTTTGACCATTACAATAAATTTACGCTTGCTTAGAAAGAAGTAGAGTTTGGGGTTTTAGAATCTTGGGATAAATTGGCAAAAACTCAATGAGCCATGAAAAATACAACCATTGATTCTTTAAAAAAAAAAAAAGGGCACAATTTTTGGGGTCCAAAGCATAAAACTTTTAAAAATGTATAAATAATTTTGACTTGTCATTTTGATTAGATTCAAAACTTCTCCATTTTCTTTTTCTTCATTTTCTTTTTCTTCTTTTTATTTTAATAGGGTTGGAGACTTGATTGAGTTTCTTAGTGAGTGCCTATTAAGTTTGAATGTGCTAAGTCTCTCAAATCAACCCCTATCTCTCCATTTAAAAAAAAAAATTAAATATAACATAAACAATGCTCATGTTCTTTTAAAAAGAATTATTATTTTCAATCTGATGGGGAAAAATAAAGAATCTTTTCATTTATATATAACTATATATAGAAAAAAGAAAGTTATTCTCCTATGTCAACCAAAATGGCGATGTTTTGGTAGAAAGTTTTTTTTTTTTTTTTTTTTGTCTTTTTAAGGTTTTTTTTATCCCTAAATATTTTTATGTTTTTAATTTTTGTCCTTATTTTTAGCATTTTCAACCTTTTTCTTTCTTTTCTTCTGTAAATATTTTATCCTTTTTTTATATATTTACCATTCTTTTTAGCATTTCTCTTAAATATATGTCATTGAAGTGCCTTTTTTTTCATCTAGTTTATCCCTACTAAAACCATTAAATGTCCCTGCCTAATTGTTTCTTTCATAATTGTCTAAAATTTTTATAATAAAAGTGACTTTAATAATAGTGTGTTTAAAAACACTAGTTTAAACAAAAAAAGTTTTGGTTCAAACCAACTTTGCTACCGTATTTTCGTCTATAAAATTTAAAACGTCATAGTGTTTACAATTTAAACTTTTAGTTTGAACCATATACTCAAACAAATCTTAAACCCCTTCAAATAAAAAAAACAAAAAACAAATCTTAAACTTTATTGAATAAAAATTCAACAAAATGGGCATACGCACGTGAGTATTAGAAAATGACCCTTTTGGACACCAAGAATCAATAACTATATATAGAAAGCAGCCGTGTCAGTTTTTGGTTTTTAAGTTTTTTTTCATCCCTAAATAATTTTTTTATTTTTCACTTTTTTAGTATTTCTTTTAAAATTTTATATTTTAAATGTTTCTCGTTGAATTACATTTTTTCTTCTAATTTGTCCATATTAAAATCATTACCCTCATATATGTCCCTCTCTAAAATTTTCTTTTAGAATTCTCTAAAATATTTTTTTATATCAAATATGATTTTCATATTAGTGTATTTGAAAACATTGGTCCTAACCAAAAAATTTTAGTTCAAACCATTTTTGGTACAGCATTTTCTTTCAAAAAATCAAATTATATTTTTTTCAATTTAAATTTGTAATTTGAACCATGCACCCAAACAAATTTTAAACTTTTTTGAATAAAAATTCAATAAATTGAAAATGCACGTGCACGTGCTTTTAAATTAGTATATATGAAAACTATATATAATTGTTTCTGCACCCTTCATTTTAGTCACCACATACGTAATTCAGTGAGGGGGAAAAAAAGAAAGGCTTTGAGAAGGGTTATTTTTGGGTCAATAGAGTATTTAATACGAAGGAAAGAACTTTGAAAACTGGAGTTTTGTTTTTTATTTATGAGATCTTAAATGATTTATTGCTTCTTTTTCTTTCATTATAGTTATCATTGTATTTTTTTTTTTTTAATTTTGTAGTAGGAATACCTACTAGTACTGCGTAGACATCTTTAGACTTTAAGCACTATTCTATTTCAAAGCCAAAAAGATATGTATTTTTCTAGCTGAAAATTTAACAATGAGAAGCCGGAATAGTTATGGTGGGGGCACATTGTTTTAGCCTACCGCTACCAGTAGAGAATATTTTAGCCATTTAATTTAAATTTTAACAATCTAACTTATAAGTGTTCATATCAAATATGACAAGCATACAACACAAAAGCACTGACCTAGAATGACGTCTTTAAATTTAATTAAATGGCTAAGAGACTTTGTCTACCAGTAGGCAAAACAATGTGTACTACTATTTAGAGATAGAGAAAGAGGAGTACATTCAGTTAGAAATGATGAGAGCTCGAGAGAGAATGGTAAAGCTTAATGGTCTCTTGGGTGTTTTGAGAGAAATAGAGCAAAGAAAACAACAAAATGGTGTTTTCATGATTTGCTACCAGCATGTTTAGAAGCATTGGTGTGAAACATTTAGTCAAAAATATTATAATATATAAGAGTCTTTCAATATAGTATATTTTTATTTAACACTATAATATGTAAAAGTATTACATTATAACAACAAAAAAATTTCGTGAAAACTGATTTTGTCAAACAAAAGGACATCTATAACTTTTCTTTTAAATTTTCATTTTTCAGAAAGCTTCGCCTAAATACTCTTTCTTTCATTTTAGATAATAATAAGTCATGTTAAAAAAAAAAAAAAAACGATTTGTAAGTATCGTGGCCAAAACATGCCCTTACGTCATGTCCAACCTACTAAGATTTCCCTATTAAAAGCACAAAAGCACATAATGGGCAATTACAGCTGCACGCGCAAATGCGTCCTAAAATTTAAGGTACACTTCCGAAGAGTACTTGTGAGAGGACTAGCAGAAGTTTTGTTTCTATTGCTTCTGTTTCATTTTTCTTTTTCTCGTTCCGTCCTTTCGTTTTCCAAGGACACAAATGTGCACCAGACAATCGATAAGGGGCCGTTTGTTTCGCTCGCATGATTTTTTAGATTTAAATTTTTAGATTCTTTTTAATATGTATTTATTATTTTGAAATTTAAATTAAATAAACTATTTGAATTTAAGTTTTTAGATTTTTACTCCTCTTGAACTCTTTGGGGACGTTTGGTATATAATAATCTTGAGGGTAGGAATAGAAATCTACAAGATTCTCACGTTTGGTATAAGAACTATGATTTTTAGATTCATGAGAAACTCAATTTCATGAAATTCACTTTACCTCATTTTGAGGTAATCTAAATCCCACCCAATAATATGTTATTCGTATTCTTAGAAATCTCAAAACAAAGAATCTCATATTTTTTCCATGATATTGACATTAAATAAATAATATAAAATAATATAAAACTATTAAATATTTATAATATTATCATAACTTAGTATTATTATTTAATGTTAATATTAATATAAAATAATATATTATAAAAAATTATATTTTAATTATTATTCATATTCGTATTCATATTTATATTCATATATTATATATTATTTAAACATAATTCTATTATTATTAAAATAATAATTTGATAAGAAATATATTAATAACATTAACAATAATAATAATAAAATATATATAATATATTACTTACACAATATTTAAAAGTAATATATTATTATTAATTAATAATAGCATATAATATATATAAATACTATAATATAAAATAAAATAAAAATAATTAAATACTATTTATTATATAATACAAATATATAATAATATTATATTAATATAAAATAATAATATTTTACTAATAAATATAATAATAACATTAACAATAATAATAAAAATATAATAGTATGGCATCAATATGAATAGTATAACAGTAATATCAATATTTAATTATATTAATGCTATTATAATTATAATAAATATAAAATATAATTATTTATGTATGATATTTTTATAACAATATTTTTATTTAATGTAATATTAATACAAATAATAAGTTATTATTAAAAATTATATTTTTATTATTATTTATATTCATATCAATATATTATATATTATGTACAACGTTTTAATATTAAAATATTTTTAAATATTAATACTATGATCATTATAAATTAAAATTATCATATAATATAAATATAGATATTATATTAATATAAAATAATTATTATTTAATAACAATGATAATAATAACATCAACAATAATAACAATTTAATAATATAATATTAATAAGAATATTATTATTAATGTTCATCCGTAATATTAATGTAAAATTATATATAATATTTTTTATTATTCATATGTATATTGTTATTATTATTTAATATTAGAACTAACATACAATATTGATACATTTAATGTTAATACTACAATTTATTTTTGTCAATTATACGAGATTCATATTACAACTAAACATAATAATATATTATTCATAGGAATCTAATAGAAGATTTAAGTGTACAACCAAACGTGATAATATTTGTTTCTCGGGAATCATATTGCCTACTATCACGTTCTTGAGAATATGATTCCTACTGATTACTGTATACTAAATGTCCCCTTTGAACTCAGACACATTTGTTACGACAAAAGCTAAAATTTTCTCTCTTATATTTGAGCCAAAAAATCATAATTTCTTCATTTAATATCCGATTGAAACGATTATTTTTTCATTGCATTCCTCATAAAGAGAGGAAACAATCAAGATCAATGTTGCATATTTTTTAGGATTATGACATTAAAATTTTGTTAGATTTGTTAATAAATTAAAAAAATTTTCTACTATCTATCTAAACACAAATTTTAATTTTATTCTCTATTCAGATCAACACTTAAAATACACATCCAAATGTCAAATGAAATATCAATTTAAATCACCAATTCAAATCATATAATTTAAATCAAAATAATCCAAATTAATACAATTTGAATCCATACCAAATAGACTCTAAGGTCATCCACTTGTCTAACCATACAAACTAGACTAGTGGACGAGCCACCTTATACTGCTCTCATTTAATTTTCAAAAAATTCATTTTTAACCAATTTTTCTTTCTAAAATTTTAATTATACTCTTCCTTTTATATATTAAAAAAAAAGGAAATTAAAGGTGCTTCCCTAGTCAACAATTAAAATATACAACTATGTCTTGCAACGTCTTTAGTAATTAAAAAAAAAAAAAAAAAACTGTCTTGTTAGCTAGCTTGACCGCAAATGAACTTGAATTTTGTTTTCGTAGTTAGCTTGGTTGCTTTGGAAAAACAGGAATGATTATAGAGAGTAAATTCCACAATTAGATTTGTTTAAAGGGCTAATGACCACTCTGAGAAGCCGATCGTTTACACAAGTCAAATGGTCCTGAATCAGCCTGAAACAAAAACAAAGTATAAAAAACAATAACATAAGTAGACATGCAGGCAAATTTATATTGGTTTACATTTGAAATAGAGGTTACATCTAGGCCAAAAAAAAAAAAAAAGAGTGAGAGAGAAGGTGAAGGGGTTTTAAAGAGAGAAATTAGAGAGAGATAGAAAGTAAATATGTGGATTTCAATCTGTACAAAATGGTGGGATCAATCTTATATTAATAAGGAACGAATTTAGTCTTTTAATTTCCTAATTCTTAGAGAGATTCTGTGTTGATTGGAGAGAAGGTAGTTTTCTTATTCAATTCTAGCTGACTTTCTTATTTGCTTGTTCTTTTTGGGCTTGAGGTTGCTTCTTCTCCACTCTTGCCTTTATTTATAGATTTAGTTGGTCTAATCTTCGTGAGATCTAAGGAGGATTCTTTCCCGATTTATCCCAGGCGGAATCCATCACCTCCGGTCAACTCATCTTCTCTAGTCGCATCTCCAGTCGATTTGGCAAGTTGATTCCTTCAATCGACTCTTCTAGTGATGAGTTGATACATGCATGGTGGAGATCAAGATGGTATTTTTATCCCAACAATGATCTTACCCAAAATGAGATATTAAGCACTTCGAGGAAATAATAGTGAATGTTGGTTTTGCTCCGTAGACTTTTCCTTGTGGTTTAAATTGTCAGAAGAGTCCTCATCTAATACGTCTGCCCAAGATTTTTCGTGTTTTATTGGGGGTGAGCTTTGCTTCTGCTTGGCTATCCACCTATGTATTAAGATCATTGCCTCTCTTTAAGATTGAATTATCATGATATGCTTGACCATTCCAACTTTGCTGGCTACAACATCCCTTGAACGCGGGCTGCCCCTCCGGCGTTGGTGAACTTAAATTGAATTTCGATTCAAGGGTGGTGGACTCCTTGGATTTTTTCTTTGTCGGAGGAGGGTTTCGTGATGCTAACAAAATGCTCTCTGGTGCTTTAACTAAACGGATTAGGGGCTTTTGCACTCCTCTAATTGTCAATTGCCAAGCTTTGAGGGACTTACTCCTCTTTCATGTTGCCAATGGTTAGAAGATCTCCACGGCTAAATCGGACGCAAGTAATGTAGTTTACATTGCATTCAATCTAAGAGTTTTTTTTTTTTTTTTTTTTTGGTCTCCATGATACTTTAATTTTTTTATTTGAAACCTTATCTCTATTGTGAATTGCCCCTATGTTTTTGCCCCTCCCTATTTAGCTAAATTTGGCTTGTTTTCTAATATTTCTATTTGTTAAACTTTTCAGTTTACCAAAAATTGAAATTTATCTCAATATTCTATAGTACTTATCTTTTTTTCTTGACTCCGCCACAGAACAAGACTTGTCCCACATGAAAGCAAAGAAATAAAGAGGAAAAGAAACAGGATTTGTTGTAGTTGGACATTAATATAAATTTAATGCTGTGTGGAAACAGGAATGAAATAGAAAGAGCAACTCATAGAGGTTGGCGCCTTGGACGCTGTTATTATTCTTTGGCCACTCATTCACTCTTTTGACAGTTGAAATGTTGCGACAGCAAAGCGGCCAAACCTTTTCACTCACTCCAAACATATGCCCACAGACCTGATGTGAATTATTTATTTATGAAACTGCCACTGACACTCACAGGAGAGGACCCGCCTATTTCTTGAAACCTAATGTTGTTATATCAGATTAAATTTTTGTTACGCGACAGTCTTTGATTTGAAAGTGGATAAATGGATTCATTTGTAGTTTTTTTTTTTTTTTAGATGAGATTTGGAGTGCTTTTGCTAACCAAGAATTAAATAACAATTATAGAATATTTAATATTTAGTATGATATTTGGCATTGTTGTCTCAAGAATTTGTCATATATTTACAATATACCGTCTTAAATTTTAATTTTGACAACTTACGTCCTAAACTTTCAAATATGTGGCAAATCACCTTATTGATAAAAATTTTAGCTTTTGTTTAGATAATTAGTTGGAATATACATTTTAAGTCTTAGAACTATTGCATGTGAGAGCTTTTTAATGTAGTTATTTTTTTTTTGGGGTTTTACTGTAGCTATTGAGAGCTTTTTATGAGTGGAACTAATGTTTCAAACACCTTATTAGTTTTTTTTGACAAAAATTGACATGAATGGTATTTTTATATATTTTAACCTATATTTCTTGTTATTAATATCTTTAATTAGATTTTTATCAAAAAAAAATTTTGAATTATTTTTTGCATTAAATATGAGTTCGGGGTTAACATTTATAAAAAGGAAAAAAACTTTTTTTTACACTTAATTAACAACCATGTGAAAATCATGTCAATTTCATTCAAAAACCATATGTATATAAGTTTAAGATACAACTTACTTAAAATTTTAACAAGCAAATTGTTATGCGTGATAAAATCAGAGGTAATAGTACTAAATAATCTATTCAATAAAAAAATTGTAAAAAAAAAAATCACATGATAACAAGCTAAAAGTACCATGGCTTATTACTACCACTAATTGAAAACACGTGCAAAGGCTATGTTATAACTTTTTCGGTATTATGGGTTTGTAATAAAAGTTGAGTACATGATATACATACTTTTAAAATGAGATGGTACATTCTATTAAAAGGTCTTGGTTGTAACTTTTCAATAGTATAGGTGGATAATAAATTTTGACACAACATGGTTCTTAAAAATTTCATTACAAGATAAAAATAATTTATAGAAAAGTTTGAATATCCAAATGTGTGAGAGTGAATAATAAACCACACTCTTTCTTCTCTTTTTATAGATTGCATACAATTGTATCGAGGTATACATATAGATAGATGTACATAATAATATTATTATTATTATTGTTATCATCATTATTATTATTATTATATCCAAATAGATAGATTATTATTATGAGTAAGTTTCTCCTATAAATTTGTTATTTGAGTTAAAATCATAAGAGGTTTATGTGTTTTTTTATCTTTATGAAAATAGTCTATGTACGAAAAAGTGTTCTAATTTAGATTTTGATCTCTTTAAGTGTCTCTAATTTAGTCTCTTGGTTAAAATTTTGTAAAAATTTGGATGGACAACAATGATAATCTCGTAATTTAACCTTAAAAGATAAACGATCTCTTAAATAAATCATTTATTTTTTGTTGTTTATGCATTTTCTGATATAATGCTTCAATATATATGTGTATATGTATATATTTTGAGATAAAACATAATAACCCAAATTGTAATATGCTGTTTTTTATTTATGTTTTGTTGCTTCTGCATTTTCTCTTATATGCTTCTTTATGATTTTATCGTTTTATTGTTGTCGGTGTGTTAGAATTTTTTTTTTTTTTTTAAGTTTTACGGTTTGAATTTAGTGAAAATTAAAGAAATCATAGTTGTATTTTCTTTTTAACATATAGATCGAAGTCGCTATCATTTTTTTTTTCTTACATATGAATTTAAATGGAGAGATTTTATTACCTTTATACCACTAGAAAAGTACAAAAAGAAACGTTCTTTTTATATGGACAAGTCTTCTATCCTTTTGTTTTGTTTTGTTTTTGTTTTTTTTTTTTTTTTTGCAGAAAAATAGGATAAGGAAAAGGCTCATAAAATTTTAAGTTGCAAGAGTTAAGGTTTAAAAGTTGTCCAATCTTTTATTTAAAACCATTGGACAAATCTTTTTCTATTTTAATTTGTTATTGATGAGTTTAAATGACTTTGATTTTTTAGCGACTTCCTTGTAGGAAATGATGGGAAAGAGCATTCACCATTTTTTTTATAACTCAATAATTATTGTTTTAACATTTTTCATCTAAACTGTAATTGAGAGACTAAATTTGAGACATTTAAAGCGTTTAGAGTTTAAAAACGAAACACTTTTTAATAGATACTAATTTTTTAAAAAAGAAAAAGTTCAGGAACCTGTCTTACATTTAACTCTTGTAATTTTTCAATGTATCTACCTATATATATTTTCATCACATTAAAACACAATTACTTTCAACACCAAAATTCAGCGGCTTTGGCAAGTTACTGAGAAATACTAATAATATCCATCACCGATTTTTTGTTTTTTGGTTGAACATTACGGATGTTTTAACCACTGAAAAATTGTAATAATATGAACATATAACAATATGAATATACATATATATGTCTATTTCAATATGAATATATATGTGTGTGTTATAATTTGAGTGACCAAAACGTAATTATAACATCAATGTATAATTGATTAAAAATTTATTTGGGTTCACAGGATTTTTGTTGCTCATTCTTACAAATTCGCTATTTTTGACAACAAAGGTATAGAGAATAGGAAAAAGAAAATGACTTCTCAACCACTCCCCAATTTTTCTGCGCCATTCACTCATGATCGTCATCTCCATCTATGCATCAGACAAAAAAGCTAGCCAACACAATAAGAAGCCCGTAGAAAATCAATCAAAAACTTTTAGGGGCGTAAAACTACGCTAGAGAACATCTATATATACTGCACTTTTCTAAACTGAAATATTCAGTTATGGTTTATTTGATTCACATTTTTTTACTGGAAAATTGAATATAAATTTAAACTTTTGTAAGAAAAAATACTGTGATAACATGGTTCAAGTTATGATTGGAACCTTCAAAACAAACGTGCTCTATGAAAATTTCGTGGGTAGGTATTAAAAAAATTTACCAATAAAACAATTTATTGATAAGTATTTATTTTTTAACTATTAGACATATAGAAAAATATAATACTGACTAGATTTAATATTTCTAAAACGCATATTACCAGGAGAATACCCACCAAAAATGCCTTACAATCACATAAAAAAGGGGTAACGTTTTGTTATATGTGTCACATAATTATACTTCATTTCAATTAGTTTATAATTTATTTTTCTGATTTTTAAGTTATTTTTGTGTTTTCTTACCTACAAAAATACTCTTTGAATTTAAAAATTTTGTTTTAATGTCATATCTTACACATATTTGCGTTGTGGATGAAAAAAGAAGGGAAATGATAAGAAGGAAAAATATATCATGAATAAATATATTTTTTTAAAAGTATCACATAACATTTAACTTTCGCGAATATAAAAATACTTTTAATTAGACATGGGAAAATTTTCTTCTTGAAAAATTTTTTGCATAACATTTAAACATTTTGAAAATATAAAACACAAGAATTTCTTTGAAAATTGATTCTTTAAGTTTTTTATGTTTTTTAAATCGTAAAGAAAACTATTTAAGAATAGTTAATTCCTTTCTCCTAATTTTTTTCTATTTATAAGCAAATAAAGAATGAAATTGGTATAAATTCTTAAGATTCAATATTTATAGTTTCTAAGGAGAAATGGAGAGTAATTAAGACTAAAAACTAATTAAGTAATTAATTCATTAGCTATACATTAAATTTACATATTATTAGAGTTCCCCATTATTATTATTATTATTATTATTATTATTGTCAAGGGGAGCGTGTGGGGGTAGAAATGGGAGAAGAGTTGCAGAAAAAATGAGGCACTGCTAATTGTGTTCGCTTGTCAGCATTTTCTTACTTTTCAGGAGGGACCCACTTCCATAAACGATCTTAAAAAAGATGGGATTATCTGGCTTTAGCTTCATCACCTCTTGCTGGCACTCTCTCTTTCTCTCTCTTCTCTCTCTGTCTCTCTCTCTCTATTCCATTTTGTTTCATGTAAACACCATCAGAGTGAAAGCTCAAAACCATGCTTGAGCTTTAGATCATGAACGAACCCTGAATCTTTTAATCTCGCTTAGACTCTTTCTCATAAGCTTCACATAGAGTTAGAAACAATGGACTCAAGAACTCGTCTTGATCACGCTTTGTTCCAACTCACTCCCACTAGAACAAGGTATGTTTTCTTAAAACTTTTTTTGGCTTATTTAGGCCATTATTTGATCTGGGCTTCTTCCAAAAAAAAAAGTAAAAATTGAGTTTTTATGATGGGAATTCTGTCACATTTTGGTGCAAATGAAGATGTGACCTGGTGATCTTCGCTGCTGGTGGTGGGAATGAGAAATTGGCGTCTGGGCTTCTGGAGCCGTTTCTGGCTCACCTCAAATCTGCAAAGGATCAGATTTCCAAAGGAGGATATTCTATTACTCTTCGTCCCTCGGCCACAGATTCCTCTCATTGGTTCACCAAATCCAGTCTTCAAAGGTAATTAGAGATCACCAACTGATGACTTTGATTTTTTTTTTTTAATTTGTGTTTTTCTTAATTTGATATTGGTTTATAATGTTGGTCAAAGAAACCAGAAAGATATCTTTAGATGTAATGCTTTATAATGAAGTGATTATTTATTTATTTACTTGTTGTCATTGGTGATATCCTGATTTTAACTGTTTTGTTGGGTTGTTTACAGGTTTGTGAGATTTGTTAGTACACCAGAAGTTCTTGAGAGATTTGTTACTCTAGAGAAAGAGATTGTGCAGATAGAGAATTCAATTCAAACCAGTGAATTGACCAGTAGCAATGGTGTGATGCAGGGTGAAGGTATGCTTTGTTGGATCCTTTGTACCTTATCTTCTTTGGAAAAAGAAAACAATCATTGGCATTATTCCGTCGCCTGTCCTCTCATCTATAATAAAAATCTGTAGGCCTTCCAACTGAACGGAGAGGACCTGATCTAATTCTACTTGATTGACGGGCTTAGTTTTGCTCCCAGTTCCCTTTTTAGTTCTTGTCCTCATCCCTTGTGTCTATTGTGTTTTTGTAAATGCTTATAGATAGGGATAAAATGGACATGTTTTTGTTAGTGACAAATCAGGCGTCAATAGAAGCCAATTTTAACTGCGGGAAGTGTGGAATTTCTATTATCCTTTGAGCAGATCTAGTTGATTTTTCAGCACCTAACTAGTCAAATAAAATGTTTCAGCTGCTGGTGAGAATTTCAACAAGGCAACAAGTGTGTCCAAGGTTGGTCAAGTTATAAAAAATTATTTTCACGTTGACTCTAAGACGATGTGTCTTGTAAAGTTCATTTTATAATCATGACCTTCTTTTGACCATGTTGTGAAATTTAGTCCAAAGGGGAATCCAATGGAACAAGTGATGCTGCACCGGAGGAGAACTCCAAGTAAGCTTTATCCATCTATCTTCTAAGTATGCTCTTTACTGGACTGCTTTGTGATTTGGTTAGTTACAAAGGCATCTGTATTTTATTCTTGTTCATTGATTATTCAGATGCGGGTTATGAACAGGATTCGTCTTCACCGTGTTCTGGAAACTCGGAAGGCTGTGCTCTGCAAAGAGCAAGCAATGGCTTATGCTCGTGCTCTGGTTGCTGGATTTGAACCAGACTACTTAGACGATCTCATATCTTTCGCTGATGCTTTTGGAGCTTCACGTTTAAGGTAGCAAAAGAATATGTTGCTAAATAATTCTAGTGAATCTTGCGATTTTTATCTATCTGGAAGTTAAGGTTGAGGTATCTCTAGAAAATATTGCTTTGTTTGCACGTTGCGTGTGAAAGGCATACCATATATAGATTTCATGTAAAGGGTCTTTGCATTGAATGTAAGATGCCAACTGCTTGTTGATTACCGGTTTTTTTTTTCTTAATTTTTATATCCCAAGACATTTTTTTGTCTCTTTTTCTTCGGTTCTTGGGGTAGTCATGAGGTATATATGTCCTTGTTAAAGGTCAAAATGTGTTTATGGTTGACTTATTTTAGGGAAGCATGCATAAATTTCATAGAGCTTTGCAAACAGAAGAACGAAGATAGGCTTTGGATGGATGAGTTAGTGGCAATGCAGGCATGCCCTCAGCCAGTCATGCCATATCTGGAAACTTCTGGAATCATACTTGCTGGAGAAGATACTGACCCGACTCAAACTTTGATGATAAACATAAACCAAAATGGAAAACCAAGTGGCGCCTTGGATGCTTCAATTTCTGACTCAACCACAAGTCGCGGAAGTTTGGATGCGAACCAAGGTATGGTTTAACTTTGGTTTGACTGAAATCAATGTCTACTTGGTGGAAACTTTTGAAGCAACATGATTTTAGGTATACAAGGCCATGGTTCAGACGGAATAGAAGAACAGTTGGAAATCCTTATCTTTCACTTATGTGGAAAAAACAGTTTCGAAGCAACTGTTCTTATTTACAATTTGAAAAGAACAGTTGGAAACGCTTCTCTTCACTCATTTATGAGAACATTTGAATACAAGGTTTCCCTTGACACCTTCCTGGAGAGAATAGTAGACTCTGTCTCTCATTTAACTAGTATCATATCTATACTGAAAGTATGCTAAAAGACCATATGGTCTCTTCTGTGCACTGTAGACTCATCGTTTGTGTTAAAAATGTGTAGATAACGGCACCCCAATGCCACCTCAGACATCACCAATGGATGGGAAAGCTCAGGTTCCAACATCATGGCCAAACCAGCTTCCTCAGTACATGCACAACTTTCAAGGTCCTGTTTTCCATCCATATCAGGGTTACATGTTTCCCCCCGGTATGCAGGTTCCTCCCTACTTTCCAGGGAATATGAAATGGCCTCCCAATATGGAAGATTCTGGCCCTCATGTTGATAGAGAAAGTCGGAGAAATAAGTCTCACAGGAGTAAAAAGAAACATTCTTCAGATCAAGATGAATCCAATGAGGAAAGTGAGTCAAGCTACGAGAGTGAATCAGATGATCAGACACGGTATGGAAAGAAGAACTCTTCGAAAGAGCAATCGCGGAAGAAAAAGCACGGGAAAAGGTCCTCAAGAAAGGTTGTTATTCGAAACATCAACTACATCTCTAAGAAGGATGAAGTAATAGGAAGTCGTTCTGAGGAAACTTCATCTGATGAGGGTGGATTCATTGATGGAGATGCGATCAAACAGCAGGTTGAGGAAGCTGTTGAGTCGTTAGATAGAAGACACAAGCCTTCATCACGTCGTCATGAGAAACAAGTTGGTGTCAAGTATTCAAATGGTGGTGCTGATCAGGAAACTAATAATGCCAGTGTTGATAATTCTGAAAGAGAAAAGAAAAACGATAACTGGGATGCTTTCCAAAATCTACTGATGAAAGACAAAGACTCACGTACTTTTGATGAAGAACCACGTCCTCTTCAGGATTACTTTTCTGAAGAAGGAAAACCGTCCGCAATTAGCTTTGAGCAAGAGAAGATTACAAAGCAACATGCGATTTCTAGTGACGATTTTGTTGTTACAGGAAGGGAGACTGTGAATGAGAGAAACACTCAGGTTTTCTTTAAAGGTGGCGATAATGTTGCTACAATTTTCAAGAAGCAGCATAGCCCAGACGAGGAATTATTGTTTTCACAGAGAATTGAAGAATCAGGGAGCAATCTAAATGCAACCCCACCCGATGGCATTGGCGAGCCCACCAAAACCAAATGTCCAAAAGACGGGGAATGGTTCCCTGGCAACCAACCAGATATGTCAGCAAATTTGGACCAAAGCAAAGATCCCAACTTATTCGACGGAATTTATTCTTCATCGTCATCCTTCCAAACCGACAAAAACAAGAGAGATGTTGTGGTTGATGATTCCTTTATGGTTCAAGACCGATTTGTTGCAGATCAATCCGATTCCCTATTGAGGACTGACATAAGCATCGTCCCTGAAATTGTCGGAGCTGCTCAATACGAAAGTGGTGTGCGGGAAAGCTCGCAAGACAAGCCTCAAGCTTTTAATACCCATGAGCCAGATGACCTCTACATGGTGCTTGATAGAGATTCGGGTGTGGAACAAAGCATGGCCTCATGGACTCCAGAAATGGATTATCAAAACATTTCATCAACTGAAACTGATAAGAAGGCCCTTGAAACTGAAACAACAGAGCCCGTTGATGCTAATCAGCCTCCAAATCCCAAGGCCAAAACTGCTAAAACTAATGGAGTTCCGGGGAAGGGCAAACCTGATATCATGTCAAGGACTAAGAGACCAGCTCCAGGAAGCAGAAGCACTGGTCCGAAGAGCAAATTGGAGAAGGTATTTAATTAACTGTCAGATCATATCAAATTAAAAGGTGTGATAATTTAATTAATCTTAATGAAAATCTTACTGTTAAAAACTGTGTACTAGAAGAGAATTTGGAATTCTCGACATTATAGAGGACCTAACTTTTTATTCCTTTCAGTTTGAACATATTAGGAGGTGTGATTTTGTTTTCCTTTCTTTCCACTCATACCAAGACCACAAGAGAAATGTCCTCACTATTTCAACCTGTCCCTTCTCGCAATGCAAAAACATTATTTTAAATGTCAAGAGTAGTTTAACATAATCTTTTCACTTCTCCACTTTTTGTGTATAGGAAGAAGAAAACAAGAGGAAATTGGAGGAATTACGACTTCAGCGCCTGAAGAGAATTGCCGAAAGGAGTGCATCCAAAGGAGTCACCACAGCAACATCAAGAAGGCTCTCAGCAGAAAGTAAAGCTGGCAATACTTACCTCAAGACCGAAAACTCTCAAGGAACCACAAAACCAAAACCAGTTCTTCGCAGTTCCACCATAGAACGACTCGCAACTGCACGGACCATGACCCCTAAGGCGTCAACGACTAAATCCAGTAGCTTGCCGAAGAAGCAACCGGCGAAGGCAAACAGCGTGTCTTCAACAGCCTCATCACAGAAGATTAATGGTGTTATGAATAAGAAGCCAAGCCCAAACAAAGCTAAGCCTTCAGAAATTAGCCCAAAAAAGCCAAGTCAGGTACTTTCTTCCCAACCTAGTGTCGATGAAAAAGATTTAATCGAAGTCAAAGAGATACAGCCTGTGAATTCTGCAGTAATTCAACCTAGCAATACCGATGGCCGTGATTCAGAAGATGTTAAGGAATTGCAGACTGTTTTTCCGGTAATTGAGAAGAAACAGGAGAATGTTACATTGAATGTAAATTCATCAGAGCCTATTCAAGATCAGATAATCTCAAATTCCGATACCAGTGTGCAAAATGAATCTCCAAATCTCGAGGAAGAAGACAAAACAGAACGGATTGTTGAGAGTTCTTCAATCATTTCCGGTGTGAACATCAAGGAGAAGAATGGTTTAGCTGTCGAAAACGCACCGGCATCACCTGAGATCTCAGAGATTGAAGTCTCGACACCACCGTCTAGCACTGAGATGGCAGTGGAATCACCTCACTCTAGGAAAAAATGGAACACCGATGACCAGAACTCTCAGAAAGCGACGAAAGGATTTCGAAAGCTGCTTTTGTTTGGAAGGAAGAGCAAGACATCTGCTGTGAATTGAGACTCTTTCTTTCTTGAAATTTAGCTGCTTTGCTTCCCTATACAATAAGGCCTTGGGTGTCGGCGCCAAACAGAGGGAATGTTGTATTTTGTACAATAGTGTATACTGTATAAACAGGTAAAATCCCGTTTCCATGGTATGGTTACTACTTGTGCATTTGTATTCAATGTGTTCATGTATTCTGTGAATGTTTCTTCTTTTCTTTTTTTCTTTTTTCTTTTCCCCTTCTTCTGCAACCTTTGTAATTTTTATTTTGAAAAGGGGGAAAGAATTGATTGTATTTGTTCAATACCTTGCGGTGAATAAGATTGATGTACCTATGGCTACTGTTCCTTTTACAATTAATGTTGTTCAATACCTTGTAACCATTGAAGTCCATAAAACAACATCGGCTGAGCAAATTCCTTGAACACTCTTAACGCATAATCCATTAGTTCTCATTTCGAGTATTATTCGACCAAAGCATGACCCACGTCTGTGTCTTGACCAACCTTGTCATATTTCTTTACGAACCCATGTACCGTTTTGCCATGTTTTAGCGCCATTAACGCCACACGCCTTAAGAGCAATCGATGCTACGAGATTATCAGGCTTCTCAACATCCCTCCCATTAGATATCATGTCACGAAAGAGGTACAAAGTCTCTTCCCGTTGCTCATCTCTACAATAACTCCTGAGTGTAGCATTCTAGAGACAAACCAAATCTGTTAGGCATTTCGTCAAACAGTTTACGGGCCTTCCCGAGCGATGCATGTTTGGGCGTAAAGCATCGAGTTTGCCGGCGAAGAAACTATCATGTGCAAGACCAGCTTTCAAAGTATGGCAGTGAAGTTGCGCCCCTGATTCCACACTCACCCCTAGTTAAAAAAAAATATATATATATATATATAGATATATATATATATATTTTAGGCGGTGTCTACAGTATAGCAGTGACACTGAAACTGCACCACGTGAAGGAAGCTCGGTGGCTGCCAGAAGATTATGTCAGGACTAAGTTCTGATAAAACCTCCGGGTCTTAGAGGAGTAAGAAGCTGTAGGGCCAAATCAACCGCCAGTTGTCCGATTATTCACGGTTGTGGGTTGCTTTTTTTTTGGTGATTTGTGTGATTTTAAATGGGCAATGTTGTCGTTGAACATAATCGTGAGATTTTATTAGAATATAAAAATAAACGATTTTTTTAAAAGTATTTTAAAATAAATCATTATAAATTTTTTAAATTAAACAAATGATCATTTATCAATGATACATTTATCATTTACGTTTATCTGATAAACTCATCATATTTATCTTTAATTTAATATTGATAAACTTAAACCATTTGCCTTAGTTTAAAATGTTTGGTCATTTATTTTAAAGAGTCTATCAAAAAGACTACCAACCTAATCTCTCAATTTTACTTAATATTGAAAAAAACAGTGAGAGACCTGGTAACAATATTTGATAGCATACAAAAATATTGTTTGCAAAGACTTACACAAGTGTAATGTTCACACTTCCACAACTCCCTTGAAACAGTAACAGAGATACAAGCAAATTCCTTCTTTACTCTAACCGTTTGAAATTCTCTCACATTCCATCAATTTTTTTTCTTTTGCTGACATCCTCTCTCTTGTTGATATGGAAATGGTTGTAGGTAGAGGTATTAATTTAGGCCGTCTGGCTAAGTCCATACAAAGAAAAAAACCTATCTAAATTTATCAAAAAGTGAACTATTAAAAAAAAAACAACTCAAAACTAACAAAAAAATCAAAATAACCGATTCAAAAGTCAAAATCAACCGACTCGGTCAGGTCAATTATCAGAAGAGCATTTTTTTCGACTGACTGAGAGTTTGTTAATATATGAAACCTTTAAAAAAAGATTCATTAATATATGAAAGATTCATTAATATATATTCATACATTAACATATGAGCAAAAGTAAAACTTTTGAATTTGAATGAGTTTTTGGTAGATTATTTGACTCATACATTACTGTACTTATAAAGAGGTTTTAGCCTTCTTTAACATATTAAAGTTAGAGTAAATAAAGATCATGACATTGCTCTTAAAATGCTAGATTGCTTTTAGTATCAAAACTGGTTACTCTAGTTGAAAACTTACCGCTACAATACTGACCATCGCTAGTTGAAAACCGATCAAATCTTTGTCTGTTCGGTCGGCTTATGGCTTCATTTCTCCAAACCAATTGTCGTCGATCAAAAATTGACCAATCAAAAACCAACCAACAAACACCACTAAGGTGAAAAATTCAAATCCCGCTCCAAGTTCTAGGAAAAAACATATATACATACATATATATATATATATATATATATACACATGGAATAAATCTATGAGAAGTCCTGAATTTTTTTTATCTTTAAAATGAGTCTTGTTGTTAATTTTGTCTTATAAATTGTCTGTGAATTAAAGAAGTGTCTTATAAATAGTTTCACAAGAGAAGAAGGTGGTGTGGTCTGTGAAGATGTGGAGCAAGGAAAAGAAGAGGAAGAGATAGGAGAATGTGGAAGAATAGAGTCGATGGAATATGGTTGACAATAATAAGTGGGAGAAGTGGATAAAAGTGAGGGAAAAGAAAGAGTAGAGTTGGATGATGTTGGAAGAGGGACAGAAGTTGCAAAAGGAAAAAGTTGGAGAAGTAGAAGAAGAAGATTAGAAGAGGATGGAGAAGACTTTGCAAAAGGAAACAATAATTCACAAAAGATGACATGGTGTGATATATATATGAGGCCAGTTTCTGTATGCAAGCAAATATAACCCTTGTGGTAGTTGCTAAAACCCAAGAGAACACACTCAGATGACCCATGGTGAAGTTTATGATCATTGAATGGTCTCAAAAATGGAAAACAAGCACATCGAAATACTTTGATGGAATCGTTAGTAGGTGTTTTGTTGTAAAGCAGAGCAAAGGGTGATTTTATCTTTTAGCACAGGTGTGGGAAGCCTATTAATAAGGTAGTCAGCAGCTTGAAAAGCACAAGACCAATAATTGAGAGGACAGATGAGTGAGCTAACAAAGATAGCCCTACTTCAACTACATGGCGATTTTGACGCTCAACTCTACCATTTTGTTGTGGAGTTGAAGGGTAAGGATGGCGATGATGAACACCAAGGTTTTCAAGAAAGGCTTTGATTGGCCTACATTCACCCCCCAGTCTGTTTGCATGGTTTTAACTTTAGGGTCAATTTGGGTTTCAACCATATTTTTTAACCGAATAAAAGTGGCAAATTAAGGTTTCATGCTTGGCATTCAAAAGATATATCCATGTGAATCTTGAGTAATCATCAATAAATAGACAAAAATATATGAAACCGGTAACTGAAGAAATAGGAGATGGTCCCCATAAATCAGAATAACCCAATTCAAAAGTTTTAGAAGCTCTAAATTCAGAATTTACAAAGGGCAACCTGTGGCTTTTAGCCAATTGATAAGAAGAACAAAATTCATAAGAACTTTTGCTAGAACATTTCAAATTACAAAGTTCCATGACTTTATTGTCTACGGGAAGATAAGGGTGTCTAAGTCTATTATGCCATAAGTTGGTGTTTTGAAGCTGAGTGTGATAGACTTTTGAATTGGTGTTGAAGATTTGAGAGACTGAGAAGATGAAATTGGATGACTGGAAGTGGATAAAGGAATGAGCTTGTAGATTCAAATGACCCCTGTAGGAGTGTTTTCTTCGAGGGGAGATCCTTCACCAGAAAGAATATGGTGTAAAATTTTAACAAAGACCTTATTGTTGTGGCAAAGTTTGCTTAAACTAAGAAGTTGTTTTGAAATAGTTGGGTTATAAAAAACATGATTTAATTTGACAGGTTTTAATAAGAGAACAAATCATAACATTGCCAATATGAGATATGTCAATTTTCTTACCATTTCACACCATCATCTGATCATCTTCGAGGAAGGGCAAAGGATTGTCAAAAGCCGATGCATCTGGAGTAAAGTGATGAGCAACTCCGGAGTCAAGAAACCATAGGGCATCAGATGAGGAACAACCAGTGGTGGAGCTTAAGGTTTCTAGCATTGCAGCAAATGCGCTTGGCTGGTTGTTGAAGCCAACATTACCTGAGTTGCAGCTAGAGCAATGCTGATATTGTTGTGGCGTATATTGAAGATTGGCTCGGTGATGGCAGTTTAAGGCTATGTGTCCTATTTTACCATAGATTTGACATTGTAGCTTTGGTCCATTTGGTTCAAAGTTTGGCTTGGCGTTGTCAGGAGTACATTGAGGTTTTCCTAAGATACCGGGTTAGTTGTTTGGAGAGAGTATTAATGGTGATGAGAAGGTATTTCTAGTGAAGTTTGGTGGTTTGGGTGAGACTTGTTGAGGTTTGAAGTTGTTTATGCTACACTAAGGGTAAGGCTTGGAAGCAAGACTTCGTGGTTTTTTGGTTTAGGCA
>CAMOHE010048010.1:108447-119080 GCA_946598075.1 Artocarpus hirsutus
AAGATCTAGGTTCAATGGGACAACTAAACTGAATAGACCAAGTAGGATCACTGTGGGGGTTACCCCAACCCATTCCTAAAATAAAAACAGTGATACCCGTAGAGAAAGGTTAAGCATTTTGCTTTTAATGATTCTTATGCATCAAATACAATGAGAATTTGAGCGGAGTAATGTGGGTTACTCTTAAGTAAGAAATCACCTATGTGAGAGAGAAGTGGGGCCGCTTCAAAGGAGAATTGTTAGGGCTCAATTCTTTAGAAACTCTTGCAGAACCAGGGAGATGTTCATGGCCAAAATGAACATAACCATGAGAACTGAAACTGTGTTAGGAAAATATCTGCGTGAGGTATGTTATCGTTTACACAAACGGTAGAACAGTTCAAGGACATCACGTCCACTGGTCAGCCAGTAAAGTAAACATACTTTCGCAAGGGAAGGTTCAAGGGTTAACGCCTACCTATCCTATGCAGGTATTAACCGTAGAACTCTATCACCGTGTAGTGTCTTTGTTTTTCCCTTGTAGTTTGTCAATTTCATTCATGTGGAGGATTGTTGGAAAATGGTAATTGGGTGAATGAGAAATTGATGCTCATTAGTGGAGATTAATGGAGGTCATAAACCTCATGTTGTAACACCCAAATGCATGGTTAATAGGGATTATGAGCATTATAATCATGGAAAATGGAGGGTTACAACCATGGTTTAATGGGAGATTATGAGCACCATTATCATGGTAAATGAAGGGTTACAACCGGTGCCATTATGCACATAAATTCTGAATAAAGGCTCATTATAATTTGGATTGTAACGTCCATTCTCTTAATCCTATATATTAAACTCTCCTCCACATGTTTGAGAGAGACATAGTGACATTGAATTTGCACTCACCAAGTCATAGAGTTTTTCTTTACTTTTCAAGTTCTAGCTAGTTTTGTTGTAGTCATTTTTGGTGATAGAAGAAAACATTGTTTCAAGTTCGCCGGAAACGGTATCCAATAGTGCTTAAGATTCCGTTGGTAGTCGTTGTATCATGGGAGACAGACGTCTGTTGAAACCTCGTGCACAACCGGATGGGACGAATCTATTTTAAGAAAAGCGTGAGCTTCACGTGCCTCGACTATTTTTGTCTAATTTTCAAATTATGTTGCTTCCATTGAAGGTTTTGTTGTATCTATTTTTCTTTAATTTCAATTACCAATTTTACTATTGTTATCTATTTGTCTTATTTATATTACATGATATTTTTATTAACAATGTTCACACATCAACAACTCCCTTGAAACAGTAACAGAGATACAAGCAAATTCCTTCTTTACTCTAACCGTTTGAAATTCTCTCACATTCCATCAATTTTTTTTCTTTTGCTGACATCCTCTCTCTTGTTGATATTGAAATGGTTGTTGGTAGAGGTATTAATTTAGGCCTGGCTAAGTCCATACAAAGAAAAAAACCTATCTAAATCTACCAAAAGATGAACTGTTAAAAAAAAAAAATCAAAAACTAACAAAAAAATCAAAATAAACGATTCAAAAGTCAAAATCAACCGACTTGGTCAGGTCAATTATCAGAAGAGCATTTTTTCCGACTGACTGAGAGTTTGTTAATATATGAAACCTTTAAAAAAAGATTCATTAATATATGAAAGATTCATTAATATATATTCATACATTAACATATGAGCAAAAGTAAAACTTTTGAATTTGAATGAGTTTTTGTTAGATTATTTGACTCATACATTACTGTACTTATAAAGAGGTTTTAGCCTTCTTTAACATATTAAATTTAGAGTAAATAAAGATAATGACATTGCTCTTAAAATGCTAGATTGCTTTTAGTATCCAAACTGGTTACTCTAGTTGAAGACTTACCGCTACAATACTGACCATCGTTGGTTGAAAACCGATCAAATCTTTGTCTGTTCGGTCGGCTTATGGCTTTATTTCTCCAAATCAATCGTCGTCGATCGAAAATTGACCAATCAAAAACCAACCAACAAACACCACTAAGGTGAAAAATTCAAATCCCGCTCCAAGTTCTAGGAAAAAACATATATTCATACATATATATATATACACACACATGGAATACATCTATGAGAAGTCCTGAATTTTTTTTTATCATTAAAATGAGTCTTGTTGTTAATTTTGTCTTATAAATTGTCTGTCAATTAAAAAAGTGTCTTATAAATAGTTTCACAAGAAAAGAAGGTGGTGTGGTCTGTGAAGATGTGAAGCAAGGCAAAGAAGAGGAAGAGATAGGAGAATGTGGAAGAATAGAGTCGGTGGAATATGGTTGAGAATAATAAGTGGGAGAAGTGGATAAAAGTGAGGGAAAAGAAAAAGTAGAGTTGGATGATGTTGGAAGAGGGACAGAAGTTACAAAAGGAAAAAGTTGGAGAAGTAGAAGAAGGATTAGAAGAGGATGGAGAAGACTTTGCAAAAGGAAATGATAATTCACAAAAGATGACATGGTGTGATATATATATGAGGCCAGTTTCTGTATGCAAGCAAATATAACCCTTGTGGTAGTTGCTAAAACCCAAGAGAACACACTCAGATGACCCATGGTGAAGTTTATGATCATTGAATGGTCTCAAAAATGGAAAACAAGCACATCGAAATACTTTGATGGAATCGTTAGTAGGTGTTTTGTTGTAAAGTAGAGCAAAGGGTGATTTATCTTTTAGCACAGGTGTGGGAAGCCTATTAATAAGGTAGTCAGCAGCTTAAAAAGCACAAGACCAATAATTGAGAGGACAGATGAGTGAGCTAACAAAGATAGCCCTACTTCAACTACATGGCAATTTTGACGCTCAACTCTACCATTTTGTTGTGGAGTTGAAGGGTAAGGATGGCGATGATGAACACCAAGGTTTTCAAGAAAGGCTTTGATTGGCCTATACTCACCCCCAGTCTGTTTGCAAGGTTCTAACTTTAGGGTCAATTTGGGTTTCAACCATATTTTTGAACTGAATAAAAGTGGCAAATTAAGGTTTCATGCTTGGCATTCAAAAGATATATCCGTGTGAATCTTGAGTAATCATCAATAAATAGACAAAAATATTTGAAACCAGTAACTGAAGAAATAGGAGATGGTCCCCATAAATAAGAATAATCCAATTCAAAAGTTTTAGAAGCTCTAAATTCAGAATTTACAAAGGGCAACCTGTGGCTTTTAGCCAATTGATAAGAAGTACAAAATTCATAAGAACTTTTGCTAGAACATTTCAAATTACAAAGTTCCATGGCTTTATTGTCTACGGGAAGATAAGGGTGTCTAAGTCTATTATGCCATAAGTTGGTGTTTTGAAGCTGAGTGTGATAGACTTTTGAATTGGTGCTGAAGATTTGAGAGATTGAGAAGGTGAAATTGGAAGACTAGAAGTGGATAAAGGAATGAGCTTGTAGATACCATCTTCAAATGACCCCTGTAGGAGTGTTTTCTTCGTGTGGAGATCCTTCACCAGAAAGAATATGGTGTAAAATTTTAACAAAGACCTTATTGTTGTGGCAAAGTTTGCTAACACTCAAGAAGTTGTTTTGAAATAGTTGGGTTATAAAAAACATGATTTAATTTGACAGGTTTTAATGAGAGAACAAATCATAACATTGCCAATATGAGGTATGTCAATTTTCTTACCATTTCCCACCATCATCTGATCATCTTCGAGGAAGGTTAAAGGATTGTCAAAAGCCGATGCATCTGGAGTAAAGTGGTGAGCAACTCCGGAGTCAAGAAACCATAGGGCATCAGATGAGGAACAACCAGTGGTGGAGCTTAAGGTTTCTAGCATTGCAACAAATGCTCTTGGCTGGTTGTTGAAGCCAACATTACATGAGTTGCAGCTAGAGCAATGCTGTTATTGTTGTGGCGTATATTGAAGATTGGCTCGGTGATGGCAGTTTAAGGCTATGTACCCTATTTTACCATAGATTTGACATTGTAGCTTTGGTCCATTTGGTTCAAAGTTTGGCTTGGCGTTGTCAGGAGTAAATTGAGGTTTTCCTAAGATACCGGGTTAGTTGTTTGGAGAGAGTATTAATGGTGATGAGAAGGTATTTCTAGTGAAGTTTGGTGGTTTGGGTGAGACTTGTTGAGGTTTGAAGTTGTTTATGCTACACTAAGGGTAAGGCTTGGAAGCAAGACTTCGTGGTTTTTTGGTTTAGGCATATTGAGATAAGTTTGTTTGGACCAACTGAGCTTGAGTGAAATTCAATTGTTTGACAGATTGTTGTTGCTCACTACGATACTCATGATTAAGCAGCAAGTTATGTATGTCATCTAAAAAAGGTTTGTCAGCTCTAGCACTAATGGTGGTGACCATAGTGTTATAGTCGGGGACCTTAAAAGGTGTGTAATACCATATTTTTGTAGCTTAATGGCTCACCGATGGCAACAAACTTGTCAAAAATTGACTTAAGACGATCAAGATACTTAGTAATGGAGAGATCATCTTTAAGGTGTGTAATACCATATCTCTGTAGCTTAATGGCTCACCAATGGCAACAAACTTGTCGAAAATTGACTTAAGACGATCAAGATACTCAGTGATAGAGAGATCATCTTTCTTAGTAAGCATGAATTGTGCTCTTAAACTCAAATGAGTAGAGACAGAGACTGATTTATATACCTGATTCAAGGAGTTTTTGATCTTTGTGTAGTATTGAATCCAATGATTTGACCCATCGTTGCTTTTGTTAGAGATGAGTAAATCCAACTCATTACAAGAAGGTTAAGCCTACTACATTATGTATACTTAGGATTAATTTGTTGCCTCTTTGGGTCGAGAAAACGAGGAGGGCAGGGAGAAGTTCCCTTGATGAAACCCTTAAGACCGTTGGCAATGATGATATTTTTCATCTGATTTTGCCATAAAAGGTGATTAATGTTGTTTAATTTCACGATGAAGGTTTGATTAGGGGTTTGCTATTTGGGTGGCTAGGTTTTGACCCCTAGTTGAGTTTTGACCGCTGAAAGTGTCAATAGATGTGACAGAGTTGGTTGTAGGAACGTCAACAATGGATTAAAGGGAGCGTTGGAGCTCTGATACTAAAAAAAAATCTAGAGAGTAGAAAAAAGGTAGAAAAAAAAAAGGAAGAATATTTTTTTGAAATTTTCAACTCGTTTTTTAGAGCAAAGAAAAATAATATTCATGTTAGTTTTACAGTATACGTGTGTCAGTAACAAAGAAAAAACAAAAGAAAAAAGCTAGCTAAAAATATTAATTACAAACAAGAATAAGCTTAATAAACTAAATACAAATTTAGAATTAATCTTTATAATCTTTAATATATTAAGTTGTTTAATATATAATATAAATAATAATTTTTAATAAGTAAAATTTTTAAAAATTAGTGTCATTCTCTCTCCGGTTTGCCCACGTGCTTTCCCAGTCCGGTGGCCTAACCGCGTCCTCTCTCCCTCCCGGTTAGGGTTTCTCGTCTTTCTCTAAATCAGACTCCCGCCCACAGGCGTCTTATCTCTCCAGTCTCCACTCTCCATTCTCCACACAAGCCGCCCTTTCTCTCCTTTCTTCCCTTCCCTCCCTTTTCTCCGACCAGCTTCTTCTTCCTTCTATCTTTCTCTCCTTCCTTCGCAGATCGTCCTTCCATGTTTTCTTCTCCTTCTTCGGCAGCTGTTGAGTTCAGCCTTTGATTTCTTCGGACCTCCGTCCAAGCACCGTCAAGAGAAAGGTAGTTCTTCGGCTATCTCTATGGTATTTCGGCTTTTTTTTTTGAATATGCATTCAATTTGTATCTTGTTTTCATCACATCTCTATAGTATTTTTTGTATCTGGCTGAATAATATAGATGATCACTGATCAGTATTTATTTTATTTTATTTTATTTTGTACCGAACAATATGCAAATCTGTCTATGGGTTCTTTTTTTTTTGTTCTTTTTTCTAAGTTGATATGAATTTGAGGACTTGTTTTTGTTTTTTTTTCTTTCTTGGTTGATATTGTATGTTATCAGTTTTTTTATTTTATTTTTTTCCACTGAATATGTAAATCGATGATCTGTTTGGGGATTTTTTTTCATTTTTTTTCCTAGTTCGTTATGCAATCTGAGTTTTTTTTTTTTTTTTAATTTCTAGCTTGATATTGTATATGTTCTTTATGTTTTTTTTTTTTTTTTTTAACCGTCAGTTCTCTGGTCGGTTTTCAGAGCCTTCCTTCTGTTGTTTGTTCTAAAAAAAAAAAATCGATTGACACAGATTTAGAATCAGTTTGATAATTCTTGCTGACATGATAAATCAGTTCGTTACTCAATATTTACATATAATTGGGGCTTGGTTTATACCAGTAACATTCAAGAAAGAGAAGGCCCAAACATTTGTTCTGTTCGCCAGTTTTTGCCAATTTTCCCAGTTCAGATTTTTTGTATATCATTTTTTCCTTCCTTTTAATTATGACTTTTTGTTTGCTTGTGTTTGAACAGGAAACCGAGTTCTGTCTTAGGTTTGGGAAGAGATGAGGTTAGAGAAGTGTTGGTTCTGTTCCTCCACCATATATCCGGGCCATGGTATCCAGTTCGTCCGTAATGATGCAAAGGTGCTCTCTGTTATTTCTCTTTTGAAATTTTAGTTCTTAGTTTTTCTTTTCCATTGTGAATTCGTGGGGTTATTAGTTCTGCTTCTTAATTTTTGTTTAGTTTTTTCTTCGTGTTTAATTGCACAAGCCCTTTTTTTTTTGCCTTTTCCATGTTGCCATTTCTGTAAACGGGGGTGTTTATGGGGGAGTCTTAGTTCTTGTTAGTTCAAAGTGATTGTGAAAACTTCTCACTAGTTATTTGTTAATTTTTTGCTATGATAGTTTATGGCCCAAAAATAAGAGAAATTATCAGTTGGCATAAGATAAGCAACATGCCGATTGCCGAGCATGTTCTTCTTAACCTTACATTTTTTTTTGTTGGGATATTTATCATCGCTGCTGTACTTTTTGAGCTTTATGGACCTTAAAAGCATTAACAGTGATTTTCCTTTTCCACAATTTGGAGGAAACTTGATGTTTTAAGGAATTTTTACTATACGGGTTTGTGCGATAACAAAATTACTCTTTGGTTTTATTTACCATGAAATTGATTTGTGTTTTTGTTATTGCTTTAAGGAATTTTTGCAATCTGGGTTTGTTCAAGTAATTATTCTTTGGGGTTTGGTTACCTTTAGAGTATTTTGGTTTACTTGAGAGCTCTGTTTCTTCTGCTTTGTGTTGATTTATTCTATTTTTTAAGTGTGTCTTCTTGTTGTTGTCTCCTGACGACTAATAGCGTTCTGCAGATCTTCCGCTTTTGTAGATCCAAATGTCACAAGAACTTCAAGATGAAGAGAAATCCTCGTAAAGTAAGATGGACTAAAGCATTCAGGCGGTTACATGGAAAGGATATGACACAGGTCTATATCTTTGGTTTTTATCTTGCTAGTTTTGTACTTGTGTCGTTTTCTCATTGGACGGTTTCTGTGTCCTTGGTGAGTTAAAAAAAATGGATGGTCATCAATTTTTCTCTTCTTTTCTTTTTTTATTTCTTTCTTTTCCAGGACTCGACCTTTGAGTTTGAAAGGAAGCGTAATAGGCCAGAGAGATACGATAGAAATCTGACCGAGAACGCTTTGAAGGCCATGAAGAAGATCACTAAAGTTAGACATGATAGGGAGGCCCAACACATTAAGAACAGGTAACTTTTTTGTTTGTTCGTTTGATCGCTCTTGGAAAAGCGTGATAGTTGGGGTCTTGTCGTTTTGAATCTGATTGAAATCTTTTTGCAGGCATAAAGTGAAGCAATCCAAGGAACTTCACGAGGCAAGGAAGGAACTGGACCAAAACATCAGCCTTGTCAAAGCCCCTTCTGTACTTAAGGAAGAACCATCTCTCACTCTTCCTATCAAGGTCAAGGTTACCCAGAAACGGGAGCAAGCTCGACCGATGGAAGAATGACCGTAAAAATCTTCTTCTTGGTCATATCTTGTTAGTTTTCTCTAAGCGTTCTAGCTCCAAACGTTTTGTTAACTGTTCAGTGCTTTGGGAATGCTTCGTGTGTTTGGTGCCAAAATTTTGTAGGGGTTAACGTGTTATGTAAAACGTGAAGAAGTTGGTTCATCTGTTTTTTATCTAGATATGGAATACTTTTCATATGTGGAATACCAGAAAAAAAACATGTGTTGAAATTTGTGTTGCTGATCCTGATCTGCATTTGGGGGAAGTTCATCGGTTTTGTGACTATTCCGATGTTCCATCCATTTTGTTTTTGTTCCTTGTTCGAGTTCTTTGCTTTCAAACTTAGATACGAGAAGTAATGGAACCCTATTTATGTTTAAAGCATGGGCCTTTAGAGACGTGAGCGAGCATATGCCTTGTAAATGACCTCTTTTTTAGGGGTATTTTGGCAATTTTCAAATGGTGCCGTAATTCCAACTTTTTTTTTCCTTTGGAAAATTTAGTATATTGTAATTAGGTTTTTATTTTCCATCGAGTGGAAAATCATCATTTTCCTTAGAGTATTTGGCTCTGTTGTCTTTTGAGCTTGTCTTTAATTTGCAATTTGTTTTTTAAACTTTTAATTTTGACAAGTTTTTTGAGCATACAAATATTTAACAAATCAACCTCCATGGATAGCAGTTTTAAGTTTTTAACTAAAATTAACATATGATTTTCACGTGGCCGCTAAGTAAGAGTATAAAGGGTTTTTTCATATAAATGTTAATCTAAATTTATATCCGAAACAAAGTCAACTTAAAATTTCCTATTTTGATAAAAATTTAATGAAAGATGTTAATAATAATAAATTTGAGTTTAAATATATAAAAATGGCCATTTATGTCAATAATTAACTATATATGTGCAACTTACATGTTGATTTAGTAAAAAAAAATTAAAATCGCTATCGATAAAGGTGATTTGCTATTGATTAACAAATTTAGAGGGTAACATGTAAAAATTAAAAGTTTAAGAGACAAATTATAAAAGTGTGACAAGTTTAAAGGACAATAGTGTCAAATATTTTTTTTTAATACTTAGTACATTCTGTGATAATTTTGTCATTTTTAGATAAGTGATGGGCATATATTGAAACTTTTTACTTTCAATTATTTTCTTTTCATTCAAAAATCCTAAATTTGGTTATAAAGTTTATATTTTTAAAAACTCAAATTTTCTCCAAATTAAACCTTCATGTCACTAATCCCACTTTTGGGCTGTGGCAGACAATTGTCACAAATTAATTAATTACTTTCTAAATCAGTTATTCTTCCAAAGATAACAATAGATTGCGCCTGCCGTCTTGATGGGACTAGCATGCGTCCAGTCCCTTCCTGGGCCTACACGTAATTAAGCCTGGCGACAAGACTCGCATGTTCTTTTTCATGCCGGTTGTACTTGAATTTATATGGTTACTTACTGTGAATTTGCGAGCTAGCATAGTAACCCGAAAGACATATATTTCGAGCTACAACGATAACAAATAAGATAATAAAGTGTTTAATTAGTGATGAAAATTATTAATTAAAATTATTTTTTATTGAAGTATATAAAAGTTTTATGTTTAGTAATTTTTGTTAGTAGTGTATAAAAGCTTTATATTAATTATAACTAAAATAATGACTCAAATTGTCTAATACCAGACAACACTCTAGATTAATTATCCATAAATATCCTAATTAACTATTAACAAATAACCTAATGTAGAGTAGTTGAAAATCTTATGGCATGTTTTCTAACCATTTTTAATGTATGCCGATTGTATTTAATTTTCTTTATCTACGATGACCATAATGACCTTGTATCTAAAAGGTTATTTTGCATTCCCATTTTAGAATTTTCGCAATCATTATTGCATTTATTGATTCGAAATAAGTGAAATTTCATCATTACAAGTTTGTAAGAGACGATTAGTATATTCACTAATGACCATGTTATAAATAAAGGAATATAATATATAAACAGGAGAATATACAAAATCATAAATGCATAAAATTATAATATATAACCATGGCATTAGAATAAAAACAGAGAATACATAAAATCACAAATAAGATATATATGATTGAGATCTATTTTAATGATTAAGGTGTTTAGTTTATTTAAATGACCACATTTTTCCTTAGCCATTAAACTTCTTCTTAATATATTTGAATAAATGACTGCGTAAATCATAATGAGGAACATAGGAGTAAGATATTTTACTGACTAAGGAATTTAGTTTTTTTTTTTAATTGACTAGATTATTTAGGTTTTTAATGAGTAAACTTCTTATTTAGCTTTTTTCAATGACTAATTAGTTTTTCCAATGACTAAAACACGTAATTTTTGTCACAACCTACCTTTATCGGGCTGTGTTTTATTACTTTTCCTTACTTACGCAATAATGAAAATCCAAGAAATACTTTTTTTCTAGAATTTTACACATACATGCTTAAACATCTTTTGTAATTATATATACAAAAGCAAACTTTCTTTTTATCACATAATATGTATAACATGTCTCAAAAGAGGTTTTATCTTACTTAACCATATTACAGCTTTAATACAATCTATTTCAAAATAATTTAAAATACATAACAACAGAAACACGTCTATAGCGGTATCCATACCTGGTTATGCACATTGTTCATATTCCACCACCACTAACTCATCAGTGAA
>CAMOHE010048012.1:2817-74551 GCA_946598075.1 Artocarpus hirsutus
TATTTGACCATGAGTTTTTATGACTTTATTATTTTAGTGAGATAAACTATTTAAGGAAATGTTTATAAATGAGTAATATATTAATGTATATTCATATGTATATATATATATATATATATATAAATTTTGGATCCTGGGTTATGTTTCCAATTTATCTTTTTAATTAAATAGTTTATCCAATAAATAAAAGTATTACGAAATGAAGGTAACGTCATCTGTAACGTCTGTAAAAAGGGGCGTTACATATACTTTAAGAATAAAGTAGGAGAAGATACATGCTTGCTGAATGATTGTGTGCTATACCAAAAAAAGTGTGAAGACTTGGATGAATGTTCGGCATGTAATGAGTCTCGATGGAAGAAAGCTACGAAACCGTCGAAGGGAAGAAAAAATGTACTGCCTAAGGTGTTATGGCACATTTCATTAGAACCGCATTTGAAGCAATTGTTTTGCAATGCAGATCATGCAAATAATTTAATTCGACACCATAATAGAAGGATTAATGATGGCGTTTTGAGACATCTGGCTGATGCATCAAAATGGAAGACATTTGAAGTAGATAATCTACATTTTAGTGTGGAACCAAGAAATCTTTGTCTTGCTTTATCTATAGATGGAATGAATCCTCATAGTGACCAAAATAACAAGCACAATACTTGGCCAGTCATTCTTGTTCATTATAATCTTTCACTACACTTGTGCATGAAGCGATAGTTCTTGATGCTAACTTTGTTGATCTCTAGACCTAATCAACTAAGAAATGACATTAACGTATACCTGGTACCGTTGATCAATGAGTTGAGGAGATTGTAGGAAAGTGGTATACGAGTCCAAGATGCTTACTGCGAGGAGACCTTCATACTCCAAGCAATATTGATGTGGACTATTAATGACTTTCCTGCATATGGAAACCTATTCAGGTACTTAGTCAAGAGTTCAATAGGTTGCCGTATTTGTGTGATAGATACATCTTTATTTCGACTGAAACATGGAAAGAAGACAATTTACAATGGCCATAGATGGTTTTTGCCTATGAATTATTCATATCATTGATAGAAGAAAGCATTTAATGGTAAGACTGAAGAAAGACAACTTCCAAGACTGTTGACAGGTGACCAAGAGTTTGAGATGAAAAAGTCAATTTTCTTTTAACTTCCATACTAGCTAGAGTGCTTTTTTCATTCGTCACTATTTGGATATCATGTACATTGAGAAAAATGTTGGAGAATCGATAATGCTTGATATTCCTAAAAAAACTAAAGATGGTCTCAATACACAGTTGGATCTTGTCGAAATAAAAAGAAGAAAAATTTTGGCTCCTAAGAAAAAGGGTACTTAGGCTTACTTGCTTCCAACAAAGTACACCTTATCGAGACAAGAGAAGAAAAAAAATTTGTAAATGGATGCTTCAGTCAAAGTTCAACAAGGGTATTCTTCAAACTTTAAAAACTTGGTGTCAATGAAGGATTTGAAGCTTGTTGGCATGTAGCCACATGATTGTCACATTGTGATGCAACAATTGTTGCCACTTGCGTTGCGTAGAATTCTTCTGTCAGAGGTGAGATATGCACTTGCAAAGTTTTGTTTCTTATTCAACTATATATGCTCCAAGGTGATAGATCTAAAGAAGCTTGATATAATACAAGCAGAGTTTGTAAAGACCTTGTGTATGCTTGAGAAGTACTTTCCACCATCGTTTTTTGACATTATGATTCACTTAACAATGCACTTAATATGCAAAGCGTGGCTCTATGGGCTAGTGTACTTAAGGTAGATGTATCCTTTTGAAAGATACATGAAGATTTTAAAGGGTTATGTCAAGAATTGAAATAGGCTAGATGGTTGCATTCTAGAGAATTACTTAGCCAATAATGTTGTGGACTCTTGTTCAGAATACTTGTCCAATGTGAAAGCAACTGGTTTTCCAAGGAAAGTCAACATTGAGTTGAAAGCAATGTCTACCGGTACTCCATCATCTATTCCTTGTGAGGAATAGGAGCAGGCATGTCTTCACATTTTGCACAATACTCGTGTAGTCAAACAATTCATAAAGGTCCACATGAAGGAAAGAAAAGATGCAAATCCCAAAAGAGGAAGGAATGAGAAATGATTACAAGACAAATACAACCGCACTTTTAGAAAGTGGATACGAACACACATATATAACAAGGCTCATGAGTCTCAAAGCAAAGATGTATCAAGAGACTTGTTTAAGTTGGTCAGGGGATCCTAGTTCACGGTTGTAAGGTATACTTCATATTCAATAAATGATAATGCCTTTTACCCTGCAAAAGAGATGAGAAGCATCCAATCTAAAATAATGGTGTGTGTTTTTGTGCCGATTCCATGCATGTTTTATTCGCAAAAGACAAGAATCTCGAGTATAGAATAATGACGTACTATGATTATGTTGACGACATTTGAAAACTTGACTATGACAGAATTCGAGTAATTCTTTTTAAGTATAAGTGGGCTGACAATAACTACGTGAAGGTTGATAATGCAGCATTACAGTAGTATACTTTAAAAGATTGGGTTACAAAAATGATCCATTCATCATCACATCATAAGCTAAAAGTCTCCTATACCATCGATCCTAAAGATTTGGAGTTGTTATTAGCCATACCGATTAAACCAAGAGCAATCAGTGATGGTGATGAGGATAACGACAAAGGCAGTAATATTCCATCGTTTAGCAAAGGATTGCCATCGGTGGAGGAGGTTAATGTTTTTGATGATGACGATTCACACTTAGTCCTTTTGGATGTTGAATGGACTTGTATTGATAATTCTAATAAAGTTAAGAGGAAAAAGTAATCACTTTTATGTTATTGTATTTTTCATTGAACAACTGATAATACATTTTATTTATGTTGCATTATGTTGTTAGAAAAACAGTATGCAGTGGAATTTTAAAATTGTTACATCAGAGTATTTTTCAAAACATAAGTTTGACATGCTATATGCATAAATTAACCAGATCTTACTAACCTTTTGTATGCCGAACAGCTCCTACAATCAATGAAGAGAAATAATGTTCCAGAAGGACCTCAACTAACTAGCCTCCTTTACTATTCTCTATCCAAGATCAGAGTGAGTGTGGGCTCATGTCGTTTAGCTTTTCCACCAGGTGATTCTCCTTCCAACCAATTGAGAGAACCCAAAGCTACAGTTCGTGATTTGTGAACAATAGCTCTTAAGAAGTTTCTAGAGTCTCATCGACAGAGTCTCACTCTTAATCTCTCAACTGATCTAAATAATAATGAGACTCACTCCCTTTTTATAGAGGTTAGGCCCAAGAGCAGTCCTTATTAGATAATGCCTCAAAAATTTAAATCAGATTCAAATCAGAATCGATATCTGATAAAATCCACGTCTAAACACGTGATCTTTTTATCGCGCGGCTGGCATGCTGATCTGTCTAATCGGCATGCCGAACTTGTCCCATCAGTAGGCCGAACTTGAGGATTAGCATGCCGAACTAGTGATAAAAATCCCAGCGAATCTTTTATTCTCCACTTGAGATTCTATAGGATAAAGTCTCAATTTTAATTCAAATAACCTAATAGAGAAGTTATCTAATTAAAACAACTTTATTTAGATAATCTCGAGGAAAATAAATGAATTCCTAATAATTCTACAAGTTTATCTTGATTTAATTTATTTAAAATTAAATAAATTGATAAACAGACAAGAATTATTCGAACCCAATAATTCAACAAGTTTATCTTGAATTAATTTTGTCACAAAATTAATTCATCTAATAAATAGACATGAATTATTTGATTATTTTAAATTTCAGCCAATCTAATAAATTTGACATAAGTAACCAATTATTGGAAAATCGCGCCGTATCGTTATAGGGTTTTTATAAGTTAGCAAAGGAGACTTGATGGACCTATATAGCTCAAGTTCCCGATAATTATGAAACCCAATATCCCATATATACATTTCATACTTATCAACTCCAACGTTATTCCACTAAAAGCTTGGAGCTGCACTTTCAAACTATATAGAATTATAAAGCTCATATAGCTAAGTCTCCATGACATATCATAATGTACCGTTTCTCTATAGGATTATCCATAATCGGATTAAGGACAAGTTCTATCTTACCTTTCTGTTTATTTTTATCTTACATTCTATTATCTCACTATCAGAAAACTTACTATCCAAAGATAGTATACTATTTGGTTACACCTATGTATCCAATGATTGAGTGCTTTAGTTTTTCAATTACAAGACAACATATATAAGATGATATCAACTACTCCTAAAGAGAAGCTGTGGATTTCATATCTATGAATAACAGGTCTACACTATCAAGAGTCATTCCTCCAACGTACCGGCATGCATACCACTATTAAATGTGGATGTCACCCTTTGGTATATTAAAAGACATAAGTCAAGACAACAGGCTTACTATTCATCTCAGGATTAAAATACAATACAAATGATTGTCTAAAGTGAATCGATTTGTAGAGACATAATTATTAATCTAAATCAATTCACTTCATGTCTTGATCCAACATATCATCACCTATGACAATACACCAATGTTTCTATTTACGGAGTTCACCTCTGATGGTCAAGACAAACCATCTCCCAATAAAGATATAGACAATATAATAATCTTTGCATGAATAAAGCGCCCAACTTTATTCCCTTGATTGCAGATCTTATAATTTAAACCATCACCTTAAGAATCGTGTCTTCTGTATAATCTGTCCATCATATGCCCAATTCTTAAAGGTTTAGACCGACAGTTTCAGACTTTTGTTTGCTTAACATACATTCAACAAATATGAATGTAAAAAGGACAAGATTTGGTATATAAATAATAAATAAATTCTTTATTGATAAAGATGTCTCTAAAAACATATTACATTTTTACTCCTTATGACGTACACGTCTAACATATGTTGTATCTCATTCTCTTAGATGTTGTAATGCAAACCTTGTTGTATTTTTGTTAGACAATTCTAATTACATGTTAAATTTGTCAATTTTCTTAATTTAGAGTTGTTTTAAATATATTGTGATATAATTAATTTATTTTTTCAAGTGTGCAATATAATAAAAGGTTAACATATATGAATTCGAAGGCCACAAAATAGAATCACAAAATTAGGCTTATCCATGGGAAAAATGACCAAAACAACAATATTTTTTTTTCAGCATATGGATTTTAGACGGTGGTTTTGGTTTTTCCATAGAACTGTCATCTAAGTTGACATTAGACAACGACTTTTCAAAAAAATAGTTGCCTAATGTAGGTAGTTGATGCCAAACGACACCTCTAGTTGACCTAAGATGATTGTTTAAAACCATCGTCTAATCTACATGGATTTTACAACTCTGGATTAGACGGTTTCATTGGCAGTCTAATCTCTCTCGTGTAGTAGTGTTTTAATGTTAGTTTCCTACCAAACGACATCAAATGCATATTTTTATTCTATGTCTTTCCTTCCATGATGGTTTTTCAACGACCAACATGAAAATCTTTCTACGCCTTTCATTTGCAGCTACCACTGTGGAAAGGCTAGAGCTAAAAGGGATTTGTGTGCTAGTGCATATTATAAAAAGAGGGGAAAGAAAAATCTAAAAAATAAACTAAATGATTTATAAGATCTCCATTAATTAATTATGTAATGTATAATAGATTCTATACTATTCTCTATTCTATACCAGTAAATGAACTTCAAACTAACAATACAATCAACTGCAATTAGCTATGTGTGGTCTGTCACAACAAAATATTCTAAACTTACATGCTTAAGAAATCCATTAGATAACAACAAACCAGTCTAAAGATTATCTATTTCCTCTCACTTATAAATGATGTAACTTGTATAGTGATGTGTTGTTGCAATAGTACTATTTAACATCTTTCACAATTCTTTAATCAGGGTCTATAATAAGAGTTTGCTGCTGTCGAAGCAGGAAAATAAAGTAGTATAACCTAATTTACCCAAAATTAACTTTTTTCTTTAATATTCCACGTTTCTAAGAGGAGGAATTACGTGTTTTATAGAAGTCAAAGCTAAAAGAACTCTTCAAAGGTAAGCCTCGAGGATAAGTTTATAAGCTTATTTCTCCTTGTTAAAAAATGGCTACACTCATTTGTCAACTTACCGTTTGATCTGTAGATTAACTCGCTTGTTCATACTTCAAATTTTGGATTGAATTTAGATACACATTTTGTGGCATCAATATTCAAATCATAATTTGAGTCTCAATTGAGTTTTGAGCATAAAATTTGTGTTTTGTTCTCCCTAAAGTTACAAGATTTGAATGTAGATGCTATAGAACAAGATTCCCTTTTTTTTTTCAAAATTTCTCACTCTTATGCTTGAAGAAAAACATCACAATTTCTTTGTTTGATATTTGATTAAGATGATTCTTTTTTCAATAAATTTATAATGACGAGAAGAATAATTCAAGATTTATATTGCATATTTTTTAGAATCATGAACATTAAGATTTTGTAAGATTTTTTAGTAAATCAAAAACTTTTTTCACTATCTCTGCAAACACAAATTCTAACTTTAGTTTCTATTCAAATTAACACTTTAATTGTACATTTAAACACCAATTCGAATAGCAATTCGAATCATATATATCAAATCAAAATATTATGAATCAACACAATTCGAATCTGTCTACCAAACAGTATCAATCATTGAGATCTTCTTTTTAGGTCATTAATTGAGATCTATTTTCGGTCTATTGTGTTAAGGGTTTGAATTATGATAGTTTGAGATGTTATAGACGTTGGATCTACAACTAAGTATAAACTGGTTAAAGTCATTTTAGTTATTTGATTTTAAGAAGGTTTGGCCCTCAAATTGTTGTTTTTAGGTCCTAACAAACTTGACAAACAAGTTTAGTTTTGCAATTTAAGGTGAAAACAGTTTAAAGCATAAAAATGAGAATAAATGCTAAAAGTAAAAATACCTCACGCCAGAGTTATAGTAGTTCACTCTGTCAAAAAAGCTACGTCCACTGTTGTTTTTCAATATATATAAACAGAGTACAAGGTACAAAAATATAAAGTGAGAAAACAAGAATGTTCTTAGAATAAGACTTTGAAATAATTTCTGCTGAGTTTTTGTATGGGAGAATTCAGATGGATTTAATGAATGCCTCAACCTCTATTTATAGACTCTTTATAAGGTTGTGGGCCTTGTCTGGTAGAAAGAGTGGGCATGATAACTCCCAAAGTAGTGGCACACTTGTCAATTCTATATTGGGTGCACGTTCTTGGCCTCAATCCCACGTTTTTCTTCGTGATTTAATGGGTCTCTCCCTGTAACAGTCAAGCTTAAATTCATCCTAAAGATCCCATAAAATCCTACATAATAGATTTTCAACAGTAAACATACCTCTAATCCATTCTGAGTGAACTAAATAGTGATTTTCCAATCAAACCAATCAAACCATCTAGTCAAACGAGCAATGAATCGATAAACCCAATACCATTATCGAGCTTAGATTGATCTCTCACACAGGGCTCGGTTTGATCTATTTGCAAATTGAGCTTCCCATGCTTACCTTCACTCCATGATTTAGGCTTGGTCAAATCATACCCCAAGATGGAAAGTTTGAAAAGTGTTATTTGAAACTAGAGTTCAAACGAGAATTCAAATTTTGAAATTGTGTTTGGATATAAAAAAGGAGTCAAAATTAAATATGAGAAAGGATGAGCTAAAAAATCTTAAAATTAGGGGGACTAAATCCGAATTTAGGCACTATTTAGGCTCAAGTTGTCTTTTCAATATTTCAAGTTGCTTTTAAATTTGTTCAACCAAACATATTTGCTCAATACAAAATTTAAATTAAAACCTCTCGAACCCTCCAAATAAATGCCCTAAGTACCTTAACATATACAAATTCTATTAGAAAAACATATTGGGGGAATTTGGTTCCATTTTCAAAACATGTTTTGCCATTTTCAAAAACACAAAAAATAAAAGTGGTTTTAAAAGAGTGTTTGGTTAACAATTTTGAAAAATAAAAAATGAAAACATTTTCTAAAACACTCCATCTTTTCCCTAGATTTTGAAAAAGAAAAACCTATTTTTGTTTTTTACTTATTAATCAACTAACCTAGCACATTAATTAACTAAGCCAGCACAAACCTCACTAGAACCTAACCTCGCTGGTGTCCAACCTTGCCAGCGCATCACCCACCATAGCTCACCGGCCTAATCGCAACAGGAGAGAAGCTTGTTGAGTGGCCGTTTGCGACGGATCGAAAGTTGCATCATCCTCGCTGGTGGCACCGTCGATCTCCTAGAGAACATCGTTGATGCCAAAGGTCCTTCAATTCGAGAACGCCGTCGATGTTATAGGGGCTTGATCTGAGATAGTCGTCACCACGACAGGGCTGTCGAGGAATGGGCTCGGTAAGTCGCGTTCATTGTAGCTCGAGTTGTCGCCGGTCCTAGTCTTATCGGAGCAATGGAAGACAAAGAGGAAGGCTTCCTCTGTTTTTGGTTTGATAAAAAATTATTAAACAATATAATAGTTTTTAATTAAATTTGGCATATATTTTATTAATAATTTTTTATTAAAAAATATTTGTGTTAAAAAACACTTTATCATATATAACCAAACACAATTTCAAAAATAATTTGAGCATATTTCTCAAAACATTTTCATCTTCAAGCTTTTTTAAAAACAAAAACTAAAATAAAAATATTACCAAACGGCCCCATTATGTCACTTTGGTATTCTAATTGCAGTATATTAAGTAAACAATATTAGACCGCCTCCAAACAAGACTAGACAGTAAAATCAGTTTTTTTTATTATTATTTTTTTAGAACCGGAAGAAAGATCAGTTGCAATCTTAAATTGTAATCTTGACTTAATAATGTGATGGCTCGGCTTAGTTTATTATTTGCTAGAGTGTAGAATTAGTTTTCGATGCCTCTTTTTTAATTATTTTAATCTCTATTATTTCCTCTTGCCGTCCTTTTCTTTTATATATAGTTCAAACACTTCTCAAATCTGTATATGATAAGTTACGGAAAAAAAAATATTTGTACGATTTTTTTCTTTCCGAATGATCCTTTCTACACTTTTGTTTAGAAGTTTTAAGCATCGCAATATTCCATGCAAGATTGTCTAAGATGCATGCCAAACGCCACTTGTTATTTTGGCTAACAAGTCCCATTTGTTTTATAACACCGGTATATTCTTACCATATTGTACAGATTGTTTGGCCAATATGTGTCTAACGTTAAATTCTTGAATTTTAGAATGATATCAAAGACACGTGAATTATTTGGAGTTATCAAGAAATTGACATATAAATTTTGTCTATATTATAAGCGAGTCGGTTCACGTTTGAATGTGTTACCAAAAACATGAATAAAAACATGGTTTTAAAGTGGGATGATACGCAATCTTATATACAGAATGCATAATTTTTCTAGGGCAAGAAAATGTTACGTTTAAATAAATAAATATTACTGTTGAAAATTGACTATTAAAATTCCTTGTCAAAAGAAAAGTCTCGCTTTCCAATATTTTTTAATTAATTACGGAATGAAATCAAAGTTCTTGTTGATTGCTGTGTATCTTTTTTTATTTTTTCCCTTCTAAGTTCGTGAAACGTGTACAAGTCACTTCCATTAAAGAAACAAAATACAGAGAACATTATTACATACATATCCTGTCCAATTAGCGTGATAACAAGTGGTGTAACTGTTTTAATTATTAATTATTTTTTTAATTGATCTGTCTATTGTTAAAAATTACAAAGATATCTTTAAAATTTAAAAATTTTGTTTCAATATTACCTTTCGCAAGCTTATTAGATAGAAAAAATATAAAGATAAGATAAAAGTATCCTTAATTAGGTTCAATTTGTTTCTGAAATATATTGTTCTTTTAAAGAAAGTTTTTTTAAAAATATATTTGAATATTCAAAGAGTTATAAAACTTAAGATTTTTTTTAAATTTAATGTTTTGTTTGAAAATTTTTTATCTTTTAAATCTATAAAAAAAATTTACACATAATAATTATATTGTTTTGGCTAATTTTTTTATTTATAGGGATGAAATTGAAATAAGTTTTTCAAGTTCAAAGGACACCTATATAGTTTCTAATAATAAAAGAACAAAATGAAAAATAGTTAAACAATGAGGTATAATTATGTAATTCATTTATTTTACACTTGAATCCATCACAAAAAGATAATGTTACAATCTGCACCCAAATAATTAAAAAACAAACAAAGCAAAAAACAAAAATCATACAGATGGTTAAACAAATTTCACATTGCTATGTACCTTATAATATTGAGGAATTTTCGTAAGTGTTATCTTTTAAGATTTACGTTTTATAAATGCCATACATATTTATTTATAGCACATCTTAACAAGTTATATGAATGATAATATGGCATAATTTTTTTTAAATATAACATAAATAAATACAACTTTGAAAAAAGTGTGGCATAATATGTAATTTTCTCAATAATATTTTCATCAAATTCAAAATGAGCATAGAACAATATCACAACTGTGGTGCAAAGCTGCATATGGTTAAAACTATTAACATTGTGCGAATATTATCCAATAAATCTAAGAGAAAATTTAACTCTTTCAATATATATATATATATATATATATATATATATAGGACTAGTTTTAAGTCCGCTCTCATTTTTCATCCGACACTAAGGTGGAGGTTGAGTTGGCCAATTAATTTGATAGATGTGAAGTAGGTGTTGAGTGAGGCACTGTCGAGTTCAAGTTGACAGGATTAGAGAGCTAAATCAAGGAGCAATATTAAATTATATAAAAAGGTGAAAAGGTAACCCTCCTTGAATAAAGAAGTATTAAGAAAGCTAATAAACTATTTTTTTAATCCTTTGTAAACCACATGGCACTTAATTACAAAAATCTGTGAATTAAAGAATAATAATATCAACTTCATCTAATTGAATTGGTAACTACTATGTATTTTCTAAAATAGAAAAGAAAATATAACATTAAAAAAGAAAGAAAACTATATCATATTCGTGGTGAAATAAAGTTCATCTTCAGAGCAAGAAATAATTAAATTCTAGCTTCTTGAATCAAATACCTCCATATGTTGAAAAAAAGGCCAACTCTACATAAGGCTTTTTTCCCTTCTAATTTCAAAACTAATTTAGCAATTATAAAAAAAACAAATTAAAATGTTTGATTGAAATATATATCAGTAAAATGGAAAACAAACAGAGAAGCAACAAGAAGTCAATACAAATCATAAGCAAGTCACTGACAAAATATCAACTATGAAAATTATCTCAAATCAAATTTTAAATCCTGATTAACAATAATTTTATTTCTCTCTCTTAACTCTCTCCTAATCGCTTGAATATTGAACGGTGGTTAGGTTTCTGACAGAGAGCCATAAGCTGGTGGGTTTGCAAGTGAAGAACAGTGAGTTTTGACAGCAGAGCTACAAGCTTTGCCCTAAGAGTTGGCAGGATCTTTGGGTTTTGCAACTATGGCAATATTCTTAGGCCTCGAAACAATGACAGCAAACAGTTAAGACAAAATAAGCATCTAGTTTTGCAGGAGATATGAGAGCTTCTTAACGATTGCTGAGGGATCTTTGGGTCTCGCAACTACAACAACATTCTTAAGCCTTGCAACAACGATGGTGAATGGTTGAGGTGAAATAAGCATTGAGTTTTAAGAGGAGATATGTGAGCTTCTTGACAATAGCCAAAAAGCTTCACACTCATTTGTCAACTTTCTTTGTGTGGATTAACTCAATTGTTTGTACTTTGAATTTTGGGTTGAATTTAGATACACGTTTTATGGCATCAATATTCAAATCATAATTCAAATCTCAATTGAGTTTTGAGTATAAAATTTGAGTTTTGCTCCCCTGAATTTACAAGATTTGAATCTAGATGCTACAAAACAAGATTACTTTTTTTTTTTGTTTCAAATTTTCTCTCTCATATACTTGAAGAAAAAAAAATCATAACTTCTTTGTTTGATATCCAATTAAGACGATTTTTTTTCATTGCGTTTATAATGACGAGAAGAATAAATCAAGATTTATATTGCATATTTTTTAGAATCATGAACATTAAGATTTTGTTAGATTTATTAATAAATCAAAAACTTTTTCCACTATCTCTGCAAACAAAAATTCTAATTTTATTCTCTATTCAATTTGACACTTTAACTATATATCCAAACACCAATTTGAATAGCAATTCAAATTACACAAATCAAATCAAAATATTATGAATCAATACAATTCAAATCCATCTACCAAATAGTATCAATCATTGAGATCTTTTTTTTTTTTTTTTGAGGTCATTAATTGATGTCTATTTTCAGTCTATTGTTTCAAGGGTTTGAGTTATGATAGTTTGAGCTTTTTAGTTTGAGATCTTATACATTGGATCTATAGCTAAATATAAACTTGTTAAAGGCATTTTTGTTATTTGTTTTTAAGAAGTTTGGGCCCTCAAATTGCTGTTATTAGGTCTTAACAAACTTGACAAACAAGTTTAATTTTGCAATTTAAGGTGAAAACAGTTCAAAGCATAAAAATGAGAATAAATGATAAAAGAAAAAAAATACCACACACTAGATTTATAGTGGTTTACTGTGTCAAAAGAGCTACGTCCACTATTGTTCTTCACTATATATTAAATGGAGTACAAGGTACAAAAATATAAACTGAGAAAACAAGAATGTTCTTAGAATAAGGCTCTGAAATAATTTAAGGTGAGTTTCTGTATGGGAGAATTTGGATAGATTTAATGAATACTTCAACCTCTATTTATAGACTCTTTATAGGGTCATGGGCCTTTTCTGGTATAAATAGTGGGCTTGATAACTCCCAAAGTAGTGGGACACATGTCAATTACGTATTGGGCGCATGTTCTAGGCCTTAATCCCACGTTTTTCTTCGTGATTTAATGGGTCTTTCCCTGTAACAGTCAAGCTTAAATTCATCCTAAAGATCCAATCAAACCAATCAAACGATCTAGTCGAACGAGCAATGAACCGATGAACCCAATACCATTATCGAGCTCGAATTGATCTCCCACACAAGCTCTGTTAGATCTATTTGCAGATCGAGCTTCCCACACTTGCCTTCACTCCATGATTTAGGCTTGGTCAAATCATACCTCAAGATGAAAACTTTGAAAAGTGTGATTTGAAACTAGAGTTCAAACGAGAATCCAAATTTTGAAATTATGTTTGGATATAAAAAAGGAATCAAAATTTCTTAAATGTGAGAAAGGCTAAGCTCAAAAGTCTTAAAATTAGGGGGAGTAAATCCAAATTTAGGCACTTTTTAAGCTCAAGTTGTCTTTTCAATATTTCAAGTTGCTTTTTAAATTTGTACAACCAAACATATTTACTCAATACAAAATTTGGATTCGAACCTCCAAAACCCTCCAAACAAACACCCTAAGTATCTTAACATATACAAATTCTATTAAAAAAAAACAAATTATGTCACTTCGGTATTCTAATTGTAGTACATTAAGTAAACAATATTAGACCGCCTCCAAAAAAAAAGAAAAAAAGACAGAAAAATCATTTTTTTAGAACAGGAAGAAAGGTCAATTGCAATCTTAGATTTGTTAAATTGCAATGTTGACTTGATAATGTGATGGCTCGGCTTAGTTTATTATTTGCTAGAGTGTAGGATTAGCTTCCGATGTCACTTTTTTAATTATTTTAATCTCTATTATTTCATCTTGACGTCATTTTCTTTTATATATAGTTCAAACACTTCTCAAATCTTTGTCTAATAAGTTACGGAAAAAAAAATTGTTCGATTATTTTCTTTCCGAATGATCCTTTATATACTTTTGTTTAGAATTTTTAAGCATCCACGCAAGATTGTCTAAGATACGTGTCATATGCCACTTGTTATTTTGGTTAACAAGTCCTATTTGTTTTATAACACTGATGTATTCTTACCATGTTGTACAGATTGTTTGGCTAATTTGTGTCTAACGTTAAATTCTTGATTTTTAGAATGATACCAAAGACATGTGAATTATTTGGAGTTATTAGGAAATTAACATATGAATTTTGTCTATATTATAAGCGAGTCGGTTCACGTTTGAATGTGCTACCAAAAACATGAATAAAAACATAGTTTTAAACTGGGATGATATGTAATCTTATATAGAGAATATATCATTTTTCTAGGGCAAGAAAATGTTGCGTTTAAACAGGCAAATATTACTGTTGAAAATTGACTATTAAAATTCCTTGTCAAATGAAAGGTCTCGTTTTCCAATATTTTTTAATTAATTACGAAAGGAAATCAAAGTTCTTGTTGATTACTGTGTATCTTTTTTTTCTTTTTCCCTCCTAAGGTCGTTAAATGAGTACAAGTCACTTCCATTGAAGAAACAAAATAGGGAGAACATTATTACATACATGTCCTATCCAATTAGCGTGGTAACAGGTAGTGTAACTGTTTTAATTATTAATTTTTTTTTAATTTATCCATCTATTGTTAGAAATTACAAATATATTTTTTAAATGTGAAAATTTTGTTTCAATATTACCTTTTGCAAGCTTATTAGATAGAAAAAACATAGAGATAAGATAAAAGTACTCTTAATTAGGCTGAATTTATTTTTGAAATATATTTTTCTTTTTGAAAAAATTTTAAAAAAATATATTTGAATATTGAAAAAGTCATAAAACTTAAGTTTTTATTTTTAAATTTAATGCTTTGTTTTAAAATTTTTTATGTTGTAAATCCATAAAAAAATTTACACGTAATAATTATAATGTTTTGGCCTATTTTTTTATTCATCAGGATGAAATTGAAATAAGTTTTTCAAACTCAAAAGACACCTATGTAGTTTCTAAAAATAAAAAAACAAAATGAAAAATACTTAAACTATGAGGTATAATTATGTAATTCATTTATTTTACACTTGGCTCCATCACAAAAAGATAGTGTTAGAATCTGCACCCAAATAATTAAAAAAACAAACACAGCAAAAAAAAAAAAATCATGCAGATGGTTAAACGGATTTCACATTGCTATGTACCTATAATATTGAGGAATTTTCATAAGCGTTATCTTTTAAAATTTATTTTTTATAAATGCCACACATATTTATTAATTTATGGCACAACTTAACATGTTATATGAATGATATTATGGCATAATTTTTTTTAAGTATAACATAAATAAATACAACTTTTAAAAAAGTGTGGCATAACATGTAATTTATCAATAATATTTTCATCAAATTCAAAATGGGCATAGATCAATTACACAACTGTGGTGCAAAGCCTCATATGGCTAAAGCTACTGACATTGTGAGAATATTACCCAATAAATCCAGGAGGATATTTAACTCCTTCAAAATATATAAATATAAATATATATATATATATATATGTATATGTAGGACTAGTCTTAAGCCCGCCATCGTTTTTCATCCGGCACTGAGGTGGAGGTTGAGTTGGCCAATTAATTTGATAGATGTAAAGTACTGTTGAGTACGACACCATCGGTCTTAGGTTGACAGGATTAGGGAGCTAAATTGAGGAGCAATATTCAATTATATAAAAAGGTAAAAATGTAACCCTCCTTGAATAAAAAAGTACTAAGAAAGCGAATAAAATATTTTTTTAATCCTTTGTAAACGACAAGGTATATAATTACAAGAATCTGTGAATTAAAAATAATAATATTAACTTTATCTAATTGAATTGGTAACTACTGTGTATTTTCTAGAATAGAAGAAAAAAATAACACTAAAAGAGAAAGAAAACTATATCATTTATGTGGTGAAATAGAGTCCATCTTTCGGAGCAAAAAATAAGTAAATTCCAGCTTCTTAAATCAAATACCTCTATGTGCTGAAAAAAAAAGGCCAGCTCTACATCGGGTTTTTTTCCCTTCTAATTTCAAACCTAATTTAACAATTATTAAAAAAAACAAATAAAAAAGTTTGATTGAAATATATATCAATAAAATGGAAAACACACAGAGGAGAAACAAGAAGTCAATACAAATTATAAGCAAGTCACTAACAAAATCTCAACAATGAAAATTATCTCAAATCAAATTTTAAATCCTGATTAACAATAATTTTATTTCTCTCTCTCAACTCTCTCCTAATCGCCTGAATATTGAACAGTGGTTTGGTTTCTAACAGAGAGCGACAAGCTAGTGCATTTGCAAGTGAAGAACGGTGAGTTTTGACAAGAGAGCCATAAGCTTCACCCCAAGAGTTGGCGGGATCTTTGGGTTTTGCAACTATGGCAAATTCTTAGGCCTCGAAACAATGACGGCGAACAGTTAAGACAAAATGAGCATCAAGTTTTGATAGGAGATATGAGAGCTTCTTGACAATGGCCAAGGGATCTTTGGGTCTCGCAACTACAACAACATTCTTAAGCCTTGCAACGACGGTGATGAACGATTGAGGCGAAATAAGCATTGAGTTTTGAGAGGAGATATGCGAGCTTCTTGACAAGGCCAATAAGCTCCACACTCATTTGTCAGCTTACCATTTATTGTGTGGATTAACTTGATTGTTTGTACTTTGAATTTTGGATTGAATTTACATACGCTTTTTGTGGCATCAATATTCGAATCATAATTCGAATCTCAATAGAGTTTTGAGTGTAAAATTTGAGTTTTGCTCTCTTGAATTCACAAGATTTGCATCTAGATGCTACAGAACAAGATTATTTTTTTTTTCAAATTTTCTCTCTCGTATACTTGAAGAAAAAAAAATCATAACTTCTTTGTTTGATGTCTGATTAAGACAATTATTTTTTCGTTGCATTTATAATGACGAGAAGAATAAATCAAGATTTATACTTAATAATGTGGTGGCTCGGCTTAGTTGATTATTTGCTAGAGTGTAGGATTAGTTTTTGATGCCTCTTTTTAATTATTTTAATCTCTATTATTTCACCTTGCCGTCATTTTCTTTTATATATAGTTCAAACACATCTCAAATCTTTGTCTATTAAGTTAGGGAAAAAAATATTTTTTCGATTATTTTCTTTCCGAATGATCTTTTATATACTTTTGTTTAGAAGTTTTAAGCATCGCGATATTCCATGCAAGATTGTCTAAGGTACGCGCCATATGCTACTCTTTATTTTGGCTAACAAGTCCCATTTGTTTTTAATACCGATATATTCTTACCATATTGTACAGATTGTTTGGCTAATATGTGTCTAACGTCAAATTCTTGAATTTTAGAATGATACCAAAGACATGTGAATTATTTGGAGTTATTAGGAAATTGACATGTAAATTTTGTCTATATTATAAGCGAGTCGGTTCACGTTTGTATGTGTTACCAAAAACATGAATACAAACATGGTTTTAAACTGGGATGATACGTAATCTTATATAGAGAATATATCATTTTTCTAGGGCAAGAAAAATTTACTTTTAAACAAGCAAATATTACTGTTGAAAATTGACTATTAAAATTCCTTGTCAAAAGAAAAGTCTCGTTTTCCAATATTTTTTAATTAATTACCAAAAAGAAACCAAAGTTCTTGTTGATTACTGTGTATCTTTTTGTTTTTTTTTTCCTCCTAAGTTCGTTAAATGTGTACAAGTCACTTCCATCAAAGAAACAAAATACAAAATACGGCGAACATTATTACATACATGTCCTGTCCAATTAGCGTGGTAACAGGTAGTGCAACTGTTTTAATTATTAATTATTTTTTAATTTATCGGTCTATTATAAAAAACTACCAAAATAGTTTTTAAATTTAAAAATTTCTTTCAATATTACCTTTCACAAGCTTATTAGATGGAAAAAAACAAAGAAATAAGATAAAAATACTTTTAATTAGGTTGAATTTGTTTTTGAAATATTTTTTTTTCTTGAGAAAATTTTCAAAAAATATATATTTTAATATTCAAAAAGTCATCAAACTTAAGTTTTTTTTTTTTAATTTAATGTTTTGTTCTAAAATTTCTTTTGTTTCAAATCTATACAAAAAAATTTACACGTAATAATTATATTAATTTGGCCAATTTTTTTATTTATATGAATGAAATTGAAATAAGTTTGCAAGCTCAAAGAACATCTATGTAGTTTCTAAAAATAAAAGTACAAAATGAAAAATAGTTAAACTATGATATATAATTATGTAATTTATTTATTTTACACTTGACTCCCTCACAAAAAGATAGTGTTAAAATCTACACTCAAATAATTAAAAAAAAAAAAAAAAACAAAGCAAAAAACAAAAATCATACAGATGGTTAAACGGATTTCACATTGCAATGTACCTTATAATATTGAGGAATTTTTATAAGCGCTATCTTTTAAGATTTACTTTTTATAAATGCCACATATATTTATTTGTGACACAACTTAACATGTTATATGAATGATAATATGGTATATATTTTTTTAAATATGGCATACATAAATACAACTTTTAAAAAAGTGCAGCATAATATGTAATTTTCTCTATAATGTTTTCATGAAATTCAAAATGGGCGTAGATCAATTACACAACTACGGTGCAAAGCCACATATAATTAAAACTACTAACGTTGTGAGAATATTACCTATTAAATCCAGGAGAAAATTTAACTCTTTCAAAATATATATATATATATAGGACTAATCTTAAGTCTACCGTCGTTTTTCATCAGGCACTAAGGTGGAGGTTGAGTTGGCCAACTAATTTGATAGATGTGAAGTAGGTATTGAGTAAGGCGCTATCGATTTTAGGTTGACAAGATTAGGGCGCTAAATCACGATGCAATATTAAATTATATAAAAAGGTAAAAATGTAACCCTCCTTGAATAAAGAAGTATTAAGAAAGCGAATAAAATATTTTTTTTATTTCTTTGTAAACGACAAGGTACATAATTACAAGAATTTGTGAATTATAGAATAATAATATTAACTTTATCTAATTGAGTTGGTAACTACTGTGTATTTTTTAAAATAGAAAAAAATATAACATTTAAAAAAAAAGAAAGAAAACTATATCATCTTCATGGTGAAATAAAGTCCATCTTTAGAGCAAAAAATAAGTAAATTCTAGCTTCTTGAATCAAATACCTCCATATGTTGAAAAAAGGGCCAACTCTTCATTAGGGTTTTTTCCCTTCTAATTTCAAACCTAATTTAACAGTAATCAAAAAACCAAATAAAAAAGCTTGATTGAAATATATATCAGTAAAATGAAAAAACACACAAAAGAGAAACAAGAAGTCAATAAAAATCATTGGCAAGTCACTAACAAAATCTTGGTGATGAAAATTATCTCAAATCAAATTTTAAATCTTTATTAATAATAATTTTATTTCTCTTTCTCAACTCTCTCCTGATTGCCTGAATATTGAATGGTGGTTAGGTTTCTGACAGAGAGCGACAAGCTAGTGGGTTTGCAAGTGAAGAACAGTGAGTTTTGACAAGAAAGCTACAAGATTTGCCCCAAGAGTTGGCAGGATTTTTGGTTTTGCAACTATGGCAATATTCTTAGGCTTTGAAACGATGACGGTGAACAGTTAAGACAAAATGAACATCGAGTTTTGACGGAAGATATGTGAGCTTCTTGACGATGGCTGAGAGTTCTTTGGGTCTCAGAACTAGAACAACGTCCTTAAGCCTCACAACGATGGCGGTGAACGATTGAGGCGAAATAAGCATCGAGTTTGGAGAGGAGATATGCGAGCTTCTTGACAAGGGCCAACGGGATCTTTGGGTTTTACAGCTATGGTGAAATTAACGAGTTAAATGAAAATTTGTTTACTAGGCTATATTTTCAAACAATTAATTACATTTTCTATCATTTTTTAATGTGTCAACTTATACATACTTTTTATTGTTTTCGTTTTTGCACGCCTTTCTTTCAATCACGAGCGTTCAATTCTGATCTAAAAATTGCGATCGGTGTTTGGACCAAATAAAATACCAAACTAAAAATTATCTCTATACATGTATATACACACATACAAACACACATACATACAGACCGGATTGGAGCGGCCTTAATTGGCATAGTTTTTCTTTAATTAGGAAGCCAAGTGTTGGTGGTAGAAGGTACGGTATTAGCTGGTTTTTAGGATTTTACAAACATTTCTCGGACTGCAGGTGCACTGCCAGGGTAAGAATGGATTAAGATAATCACTTTAAGGGAGGAGAGGTAAATCAAGTGCAATTAAAAAATCAGGTGGCCAATTTAAAATTCTAAAAAGAGACAGGGAAACGACATTCTAATATGTTTCCTTCTATCTTTAACGCAATGCAACATCTACATGTAATATGAAAAGAATGAGCTTATAATATGACTGCGAGAAATTGTATAAGATAGCAGCTTTTTTATTGGTTGTTTGGCAAATAATGTCAGATGTATTCAAATTGTAAAATAAATAACATATTTAAATAAATCAGTATTTTAAAGCAATTGAAAAATCAAAAATATCTCCCACAATCAAATCTGATATTTTCTTTTTCATTTCTCTTTCTTTACCTCTGTTTCTCTCTCCTCTGTTTCCCTGCTCTCTCTCCAGTCAACAGACTGTCTTTTCTCGTTTCTTTCTCCTTTGATTTCCCCTCTCACTCCTCCTCCATGAACGGCAAAAGCTCCAACGGTCGATCTCGTCCGTCATCTTCAACGAAACCACCGATCTCGACCTCCGTCATCAACATCTTCAGCCGGCCGCACAATCTGGAGCACCGCCGGATCCAACGTGCGAGATCATGACCACCAAAGCCACAATCACGACCACAATGCCCAGCTTTCTGCCGAGGAAATGGAAATTTCTTAATTCAATGCCGCAAAATCTCTCACGCTTCTCCCTCCACCGTCTCGCCGTCGAAGCTTGAGGTCCCGTTCTCCGACATGGCCAGATCTGGTAGCATTAGAACAACAGTTCCCGAGCCTTCATCGTGCGAGTTGGTATTCTCTGTCTACATTGACAAAGATCCAAGGCTTTTACTGGGGCCGACGACAAGCTCTGACATTGTCGTAAGCAGCGCGACGATACCAACAAGCAATAGAGATACAAATGACAACCAGATTTGAATGGAGCAGTTTTTTAGTTTTTTGATATTTTGTTTTAAAACTGACCATATTATGGATTTTTTAATATGTTGTCGATTATTTTTGGTTGGCCATGTGTATATTAAAAAACAGTATTTATCGACCACTGACGATGCTTTAATCGTTTCAATAAATCCATATTTTTCTAGTAAATGCGAGTATTTACTAGTAAATTCAGTTTTTAATGGCCGGTGTAGTTGTCGGAGTTCTTCCATATATATATATATACACACACATATATAGATATATCACTGGTAAGTACAGTATGTCTCAATCATTTGCAACTTTGAGGAGTTCAAAAAATCCGTTAGTCCAAACCGAACTAAACCAGTCAATTTTGTTATTTTGAACGGTTTAGATGATATAAATATTTTAAATCGTCTAGTTAGTAATTTGAATTTTTCAAAATCATCTACCCAAACTGTCCCTTGCCACCCACAAAACTACTATATTATATAATTTTTATTACAAAATATTTTTTATATAAGAATTTTATTATTTCCTTATTTTTCATTCCTTACTACAAGAAGTTCTATTTATATAAAATACACTTTTTCACATTTTATAATTACATTTCACCTAATCATTTATCATCAATATAAAAAAAAAATCAGTAATTAAAGAATCAACATATACAACTAGGATTAACTTATAGAATAGAACCCTAGCCTTTCTCCATCCAGAGACTAATGTCTTCTCTCTGTACTACTACTGGCTTACTCGTCATGCATTCACTGTTACATCATTTCTCTCCGCCATCGACCAAACTCACTACAACATCAATTAAAAATATTAGTAGGAAGAGAGGTTTATTGACGCTAATGGAGAGTTTTAATTCAAGTTTAAAATTTAACTTTGTTGTTTTATGTTATTTAGTTGTATTTTTATCTTTTAATTTAATTATTGGTAAACTTTGATTTGTATTATTATGACTTATAAACTTAGTTTTTTAATTAGTATTAAAACTTTAAATGTAAACTTTTAAACGTTTTATAATTTTTGTTAAACATTAAAAATTAATTTTAAGCACAAACGTCTAAACAGTTTATAAATGATTTAATTTGCTAAAGCGTCAAAAAATAAATCTTATTTTTTGTTTGATAAGTAATTTAAAAAAAAAATAAAAATATAAACAAAAAACCACTCAAACCGTCTGTGATATGCTATCTTTTGTTTTAGCTTTTTATGATATGCTATCTTCTTTTTGTTCTGATTTCCTATCTTGCTGTTTATGCATAATTTGAATCTCTTTTCTCAATAAAATTTGATTTGAATCTCTTTTCTCAAACAGTTTATAAATGATTTAATTTACTAAACTGTGAAAAAATAAATTTTATTTTTTGTTTGATCAATAATTTAAATAAATAAATAAAAATATAAATAAAAACCACTCAAACCGTCTTTGATATCTTTTGTTTTAGCTTTTTATGATATGTTATTTTTGTTTTGTTCTAACTTCCTACCTTGCTGTTTATGTATAATTTGAATCTCTTTTCTCAATGAAATTTGATTTGAATCTCTTTTCTTAAACAATTTATAAATGATTTAATTTGCTAAACCGTCAAAAAATAAATTTTATTTTTTGTTTGATCAATAATTTAAAATAAATAAATAAAAATATAAATAAAAAACCACTTAAACCGTATGTGATATACTATCTTTTGTTTTAGCTTTTTATGATTTGCTATCTTCGTTTTGTTCTGATTTCTTACCTTGCTGTTTATGCATAATTTGAATCTCTTTTCTCAATGAAATTTGATTTGTAAGATTGGCTTCAACAACATTTTGCCCAGCTTGGCCAACTAACTTTAGATCCATTTGGTTTAATGACAGGTGTACAATGAAAATGATGCGGAGAATCGAAAACTGGGTGAATCTCAGATAAACCCCCAAGTCTCTATTGAAATCCAAGCAAATTGGTACAATGACTTTCTCCAACAAGCCTGTGTGTACGGCATAGCTGTCGGGGACTGCATATCTATGTCTACATCATCAACAAAGGGGCTGTCATGAAATTCCCATTACCCCCGTGCTTTAACTGTCACCAGTGTTTTTGGGGTCCTCATTTGTGGACGTTTCAAGTTCATAAAGCACGACCGGCTTGACTTCCTCACATAGTGGCGGTTTCCACCTGCTGCTATCATATTCATCTGTCCCTCTTTGCCACCTTCAAGGTCTTCCATTCTGTTGTTCCTATCTTCGTTGCAATAGGAGAGACACTCTTCTTGTACCAGTCTTGGCCCTCTTTGAATACTTGGGCCTTGCTTGGTACGATATATTGATATAGCGAAATTAGGAAGGATAGAATTTTTCCGGTCTAATCTAGACGGAAGATTTTAAATCCACTTAAATAAAAGCCACTTACAGAGAAAACTCTGCAATTAAAAACGAAAACACTTGAAAGTTTGAATTTACTATTGAATATTCTAGTCTCTTAATACAATAGCTAATTTTGCTATTTATAGTCCACTTAGAAAACCATGATAAAACAACCATTAAAACACACGACAAATAAAGTTAAGTAGACAAACTAAGAAAGGTAATTGTACAAATACAAAAGAACAAGCAATAGAGCTATAATTTCCCTACATCATATGTTTGGTGGAAGCATGCTTTATGTTTTGACGCATCACCGGTTCACTTTCATGGCTTATAGCTGGGCTTTGGCATACCTTGTTGGGACATGTGGCTATGTCCATTGGTTTTAAATACATGGAGTTTGGTGTTGTATAATAACCTTGAGGCTCTTCTATTGTTTCCATTCGGAACTGCTTATTATGGTTGAGCTGAAGAAGAAAAAGCATGAAATTTCGGACAAGTCAGTCTGGTACCGTTTTGGGTTGATTTTGCCCGTGGGACTGTCGCGTTTGTTTGGTTTGTCAGTCTGTTCTCTTGCCGGCAGGCGATCTTTGCAATTGGTTGTTACAGTTCTTGCGACTGTGACCAAGTTATCAACAGTCGTGATTAATTTAGTTCTTTGGGAAAAGCATTCAACATCCATTGGGACTGTGGGACCTTTGATATGCATGCTTGGGGATGTTGTGTATCAGCAAACCACAAGCAACAAGCCAGTTACAATATTGCATTCATTTGCTTTGCCATTTGCTCGAAATGAAAGAGGTAAAAGCACAGCCACAAGAGACTGAGGAAGAACAGAAGTCACACAAAATGCAAAGCAACATTAGTGAGAAAAATGTTACGGATTCACAGGCGGAAAGATGATTAGTTGTTTATCTTGCTTTATTCTTTGTATTTTTTGGTTTAAGATCAAGGGTCCAACTCCAGTTGCTTGTAGACTCTAATGAAATCTTGGGAAGCCAACTTTGAGCAACGACTTCAATTAATTTCTTGGCCAATTTGTTTTAGGGTGTTCAACCTTGGAAATCTCAGCTACAATATTGCAGTTATTTGCTATTTGTGGGCTTGTTGAAACATGTTGATTCAAGCACAATATTAGTGCCAATGCTGATGTTGTACAGATTTTGTTAAATTGTATAAGAATACTTTGGAATGTGGCAATACTTTGAGAAAAGATTTGAAACGTAGTTCGCTTGTTCTTATATAGTTCTTATGTTGTAAAACGCTCGTGGAGTTGCACAGTGACTTTAAAATGTTATTTCGCCAAAATTCTGTTGATGTTTTTATTCATGATCATAATTTAAGCACCGCATCATTACGCAAATCTTTTTCCCCTTTGGACAGATTGGAGTCTACAATTTTAGAATGAACAAGGCCTCTATTTTCAATAAGTCCACAAAGTAAAGGGAGACTACAAAATTAAACTCAAAGCATAGCTAATGAGGAAGCCAGTAACTAAAAAAAATAAAAAATAAAAAGAAGAAAGATCAAAGCCGAAGATGATCTTCATGAATTCGAAGGACCATTTGAGTCTGAATGCAATTCATGACTCAAGGTGATGCAATTTAAGACTCGAGGTGCTCTCATGCTGACTTGGTGTTCTTCCTACAACAATCTCAAAAATCAAAACACAGAAACTAAAAGACAGCGGGTTTTTTGGAGAAAACGGGACCCATGACATAGCATGTTATTTGGAAAAAAGTGTACAGCACACAGCAGAAGCATCTTGCCCCCCTTTTTCCCCTTCATTCGAGCAAGCATCTTGCCCTTTCAAGAGTTCAGTTATCATGTAACTAACTGGTGTGCGAAACATTGAATAGACCTTTAAAAAAAAAATGCAAAACAGAACATGACCCGACATATTGCATTCCCATACTTTGCTTGTTCTCTTATCAATCATGATCTGACATCAACTTTAGCTTTAGCAAGTTCACCTTACAAGGTGATTTTTAAGATTCTTCAAGACAAAGAAGTAAAAAGATTCTTCAAGACAAAGGAGTAAATAAAGGAAGAAATCTGGTGAAAGTAATCTGAGGAGATACTTGAACAGGTTATAAAGTTTTATTACACATTTCATTAAGCAGACATAAACAAGAAAACAGGATTATATACCTGAAACAAAGTTGTGACAGAATAACCACTTTCTATCCATGACGATCCAAAAGACGAGTAGATTCTATAAAACATAAAACCAGCATAGTGTGAAATCAATTCTAATCATTAATGCAGACAAAACACAAAAACCGATTTGCATAGTAAAGCAGCAGCCCTAGAGGAACTTGTATTATCGTGGCTTTGCACCGCCATTTTCTTGGATGCTGTTAACAGGAGTTGAGGAGCCACTCCTTCTAGAAGCGCTGGATTGCCCCGTGATAGTCCTGCCCATAAACTTCCCTGCTTTGCTAAGGCCACTGCCTACAGCTCCAAGTCCACTTCCTACCATCCCCACACCAGTACCAATGCCACTTCCCACAAGGCCAACTCCGGTGCCAATGCCACTTCCCACAAGCCCAACTCCTGTGCCAATACCAGTACCGACCATCCCAACACCTGAACCAACAAGGCTCACCGCTCCATCAAGAGCATCCATTGTGCTTCCTATAACGCCCTCAGCCTTAAGCTTCTTTCTAGCTTCCAGGATTCTTTTCTCTTCCTCCAGAGCAGCCAGCTGCTCTTCCTTGTTGAATTGATGGTACAAGACCTGAGAACAGAAACCAATTTTTTAATAATAATAATAATAAAAGGCGCCAGAAAAAAGAAAAAAAAGGCCTCTAATTTGGCTCCATCAAGAATGAAAAGCATGTAAAAGATCTGATTCATATCTAATTATAACAAAAATAAGTACTATTCAAAAGCCAAAAAAAAAAAAAATACACGTTGAAAAATAGAAGGAAAGTGTTCGTCTCAACCTTGATTGTTACAGTTCCTCTGTCCTTCTTGTCCTTAACTTTTAGCGTGTCAAGTGACGCTAGCAGTCTCAGTTCATACTCTTTTAAAGTTTCTGCTTCCAGTTCAATCAAAGGTAATTTTGCTATTCCCAAGCGTTTGTCTTGCCCAATGTCCTCATCAAAAACCTGTTCAAAGCCGACATGAATCATTTTATTCTCTTCCCAACAACACTTAATTTGAATTGCAAGTATAATATTTATCAAAGCAACAAGGTAAAAAACAGTGGACAGAGAAGAGCTCCGTGAACACTTGTATGAAAATAGCAGGGCAGCATTGTCGTGTGTGTATGGAGTTGATAAAGACTACTCATTCAATTTATGTGTATCTTACCTAAACCATATAAACTTTGCATGTGCACTTCATCTGTGTTTGTGGAAACGGAAATTTCCATTGAACATGGTTGTGAGGTCAAAACATCCTAAATTTTGCTGATACTATTTTTTTTTTCCTTCCACCACGCTTTTTATAAAACCGAAATGAATTACCACGAGCCCTTCAAATATCTATATAAAACATGAACACCTGTTCTCAAGTGGCACTCCAGTCAGCAAAAGCTTGCTTCCTTTATTTCTCCAAACTCTTCCGAAATCATTGTTAGCTCCAAAATCATAACTACTCAAATTTAGGAGGAAAAAGGGCTTCCATGTTAGCAGGGGACAAAAACTCAACCTCTAATTATGCCCGACCCTTATATAGTCGGTTCTCCTAAACTATGAACGATGCTAACAAATGCATGTAGATTAATTTGTCATTATCTCTATTATGTACGCACTTTCATACAAAGTCAGAAAAGCATAGTACCACACTTATAAATGAAGCCTTTTTTTGGGGATTTAGAAAGAAGGGCTTAAACGTTAAAAATAGCCATGAACCTTTCCAAGGAACCATAGAGATAAAAAGACATATTCAGGAAAAGAAGGGCAAATTAATGTGAAGCAAGGGTGAAGTAGAACAATCATTAGTAAATAACAACCTCAATAATAAGCGACTGTGTCTCCTTGTCTTCTGCAATCAGCTCAAATGTTTGATTCCAGACAGGGTTCAGGTTGTTGTCAACAACCTTGGTTTTAACCTTGAACAGTGGCCTTATATGCACAACAACGTATGGATCAGATTTCCCAATCATTTCCATGTTCTTCAAGTTATTAGCTTTCGCAATTGTCAAGGTAAGCTTTCCCTGCGGCTTAAGCTCCAAATCACTGTACAAAATTACAGATTAGTCAAATTAAAATGTATGCATGTGTTTATGTATGCCTATACAACCACATACCACACATACACATGCACAAAGAGGCAAAACCAAAAGATGGCATCATAGTTAAGAAAACAGTTGAAGCATGCAGTAAAGCACTAGTATAAACATATATGCACATCTGTTCTTATCGTGCATCCAAGACACGTGTAAATATGTAAATGTATGCACACACAAATGCAGTAATTACTTAGATTTCATTTTCGTTTGCATCTTTTGTTAACTTCTCCCCAAACCTAACAATCATTTTCGTTTGCAACTTTCGCTAACTTCTCTTTAAACCTAACAAACCTATGAATGCACTCATGACATTTACCCATTGAAGATTCATAAACTATAAGGAAAAGAATTAGACCAAAAGCTTTAATCTCACTGCAGCTTTGCTGGTTGACAAAACTGCAAAGAACAACAACATATTTCTTCCAGATCACACTATTAGAAAGGTAAGGCACAAATGTGCCTGGGGGCACTAGAGAGAGAAGCGAAAATCATACAATAAAAGACAAGTACATGCGATTCATGAATACCTTGTATCAACAGGAATACCACCAAGTGGAACAACAATCCTGTGGGGCCACTGGAGCATATCTGTGACAATTGATTCCACGGTATCCTGCAAGTATTTGAGGCAAAAAAAAAAAAAAATTTAAGAAACAAATAGATCAGTAGAAAGAATAGAGGCTTACATATCGAGAGAAAACTTACATCTATCATATCTGAAATTCCAGGAATGGCAGTTAAGCTTCCACCAACAGCCTTCAGCGTATACTCAATTCTAGGCTTTGGCTGATTGAGTGTACAAAAAAATCAATCACTCAAAAATGTACCGCAAAGATCAAATATAAATCGTTCAATTCCTATTAAAGGGTACACAAACTGGACAGAATACTAAAACAAAAATTCGATTCTAAAATTTAAGGGAAAGCACTATTAGAGAGGTCAAAGAAATTTAGATTTGACACCCTGCAACGATTGGTGGAAACTCCGTTCACTTTCATTTGTTCATCATTCAGGTAAAATCAATTTTTACAAGCCAACGTGCATCAATATGTTATGTCAAACACTCATTTGTTTTGCAGTCTAGTCTCCACGTGTCAAAAATAAATCAGAATTTATCATTTCATAACTCACGCATGCAATCAAACAAAAAAGGTAATTGCTCGCAAACTAAGTCCTGGATGTCAATCCAACTAATGATTATGCTTGCATTTGTAACTCCATTTTGTAAGTTTGCGCATATTAGCTGTTCTGTGAATAAAAATAACAAAAGTGGAAGATGCTCTTCCAAAAATTTCCCATGAAAACAACTAATGTGTAAAATAGCTTTAGGATTCTAAAACAAAAGATTCTGATGATATCAGAACCCTTTTTTCATTCAGACCACTTAGAACAGAAAAACAAATGTTTGTCAATATTCACGTACTTTAACTGACTTCATGCAGAATGCCCATTAACAAGAACATAGGTAGAGTAAACGGAAAAAAGGAAAAAATGAAAATAAAATAAAAAGGGTTTATAACATACTAAATGTTTAACATATTAATATGTGACATAATTTCTACCTTTTAAGGTTTATAGCATTACCATTTGAGAAAGCAAAATAAGTAACCACAGCATGGAGATAGATCTTGCATGTCATGTAAAAAAAAAATAAAAATGTATATCCACGTTTATAGAGAGAGAGAGAAATGAAAGAAAAATGGTGGATATGCAAGCAGGCAAGAAGCTTGGAACTTATAAAAAATAACCTCAGAGAGCAGGGCTACAACAACAGCAGAAATACAAGGAATCTCTTCAGCAAGTTGGAAGATAACACGAATAACAGTAAAAACTTGAAGATCCTTCAACTGCAGCAGATTTAACCACAGAAATTCTCAATAATTACCAATGGAAGAAACATGGACGGTAGCATACACTGCTATTAAACACAGAAGAAAAATGCTGAGTTTGCAATTCAAATTTGTTGACGCAATGACCTGAATTGGAATTGAAGCCACAAGTGCAGCTTCCACACCCAATATGATGCTTGGATCACCACCCCACTTAAAATCGATGTCCATTATGATCTGGCCTTTCTGAAGACTCTGGACACGAATTCCTGCATTAATGTTTTGAGCAGGACAAATTCTTAAAAGAAATACTCGTAAATGAAATGAAAAAGTGAATTCAGTGGGTACGGAAATTAGTATTCACATAAAGAAACCATAACATAACTAAGCAAGAAGAGACACCCATAAAATATAGGTAGAGGCAATAGCTTACTTTGCACCGGGGGAAAGAGCAATATCTTCTAATTATGAAACTGATATCAGGAGGGACAGGATAAATTAACGGTCAACCTAAACATAAATCATTACTGCTATATATTTTTCTGACTAAATGTCTAAAATTCATACACATCCTACTGGTCAACGCATTAATAATCAATTTAAAAAGGAACTTTCATTCAACTGAAACTTGGGAGCAATTTACATCCTTTCAAAAGTCAAAGCAGGTTGACTTACCATGATGGGAAATTGCATAAGATTATAGAGGTCAAAAGACTCGGACAACCTATTTCAAGCTAACAACTCAAGTCACTATTAAATTACATTCAATGAAGTTGTATTACACAAGATTGCTGCAGTCAGAACAATAGGGATAAGGAGAGAAAACAGAGATAGTGATTGATTTATACCTTCAATTTTGGGTGCTACAGTGCCCAGAGACAACTTGCTGAACTTTAACGAAGTAATTCCCGGAGGTCGGTATTCTTCCAATAGTGGTTCAACAGATTCTTTTATCACCAATTCTGCTGCCTGAGAGGGAACAATTCCAACAGCCTTGAGGTAAGTAACCCAAACATGGAAATATATTTGAGCTTCTCCATTTTATTTGTGTATTTATCTGATCTCCTTTTGTTAATATCACTTCACCAATACGAAGGGTATTCAGAGTTCATAATCTAATCTCTACAACCAGTTTGTATATATATTACTAAATATCTTTATTGTTTTTAGTAATATAAACTAAAATTTTGTGCATATAAAACATATATGTATAAAAAAAAATCCATTAAAGAAATATATATTTCTTCCAACATGCACATACAAAAGCTGCAAATATGAGAAAGGAAATTTTCTCAGGGGTGAAACACAAAGTTTTATCATCAAAATAAACTTGAGAGGTTCTAGCGGGATTTATTATTTAACTGTTCCTTCATTGTAAAACAAATTCAAATATAGTGTGTACAACATATACCAATTTATAGGATTTCTTTTCTCCTAATATTTGCACGGCCCTTTTGGTTCACACTTTTGGACCAAAAGTTTAAATAGAAATTTAAATTTTTGTGAGTGAAAATACTGTAGTAAAATAGTTCGAGCTGTGATTTGAAACTACAAAACAAATGGGTGGTAAATTATTCAAATATAGTTAAACATTTCAAGCCTAGCTAGGATGGAAGTTTTCGCAGGAGAAAACAAGGGGGAAAAACTTTTACATCTATCAACTACTTTTAAGCACAAACTGTCCATATATTAGAGTAACAAAACATTGTGATGAGCACTAAACTTAAGAACGAATTTATGTCCTTGAGTTCTAATCAGTATATAGGTTACCATTTTATTGGAAATGAGACTCATTTCATTTTTTGGCTGAGATGATAATTTGTATATGAAGGTATACAACTGCAAATATTGGATGAGAAAAACAAGTCTTATCTTACATCTGCAACGTATGGCCACAATTTACTGAGTTGCTTGTTCAGCCATTTCACCTGAGAGAACCAACCAAAGTGATCCAGTCATAGGATGAAAATATTACCTTGTTCAAAAATAAAATTAAAAAATAAAAAGAAAATAGATTAATAATCATAAGAGAACAGTTAGGAACCAACTTGTTCATAGACAGGAAATGAAATCCATTCAGGAAAATTATCCCCACATATTTTCTTCAAGTCATCTCTGTTAAGGGACCCAAGGAGTTTTATATCAACTGCCTGCAAAGCAAATGGCATTGATCAATATTAATTTAGCTTTATAATTCGCATGGAAAATTAAAAAACAAAAAATAACGAGGACACTACTTTATATCCTTTAGTTTATGCAAAACATGTATAGAAACATTGGCTACAGATAAATCACACTAGCGAATGCAACACCAACAACCACAAAAACTTCAATATTAGCTCCACTACCTAATATACCATAATTAAGATTGCAGTGCAATTAATTTTTCCATACATCAAAGCCGATATTCAAGGAATGTAAAAGTTTTTGAACTGAAATCATAACCATGCAAGCGACAACATTCACATTTCTCCTTTTTTGAAGACTTTGAAATCAAATAAAATGTTTTTTTTTTCATTCCTTTTTTTTCCCTTTCATTCCTTCGGAAATCTATGAGAAACCATTATGCTAAAGGACCCAAAGAAACTTATGCTTGACTTAGCAAGCAAAAAGAACCCAGCATCTTAGCTGTCAGGAAGATTCCCAAGATCCATTACAATGTTTGACCAAACAATTGCATTCTCATGAATCATGATAAAAAGTTGTATCTCATCTACCAATCTCAACTAAGAAGTACACCACAACTTTTAGTCATGTTTTCTAGACCCACCGGTAACAGTCCAACTGAGTAACATTAATCAGATCTATATACACCTAAAATACATACTGAGTCTGTATCACCAAACTTGTCATATTTTTTCCCCTCCAGGGCCCTTACAAGTTCCAGAAAGTCCAACACCAGCCTGTGTTCTACCTCATTTTGTCTATACTATCCACTATCAAAGTACCAGTCCTTCCCCGCACCACCCGTTTCCCTCAAGTCCCACACCAACTTGTGTTCTTCCCCATATTGCTTGTACTCCTCCATTACACCATTGCCAAATCATCAATCCTCCTTAAAGCAAACAAACTTTGTACTTTAGCAAGTCAAGAAATTATTTTAGAAAGTATTGAATGTTCAAGCGAAATCATTTCCTTGCATGCTATATAGAATTAGTAATTTACTACTGTCCAGTTTTAAACCAAATGAATGCGTGCAATTTGAATAAAGTTTTTAATTTTCCATTTCCAATTCAGTTGTCTATGTTAATTTCCCATCAGGAAAATGAATTGATCAATGTTAACTGTATCTCCTCATCTCAACAAATTCTCAGTTTTCAGATGAAACTATATGAAAACCGAGCAAAACCTGAATTTAAGAATTATTCAAAAGAAATTCTTGGAAAGAACCATTTAAAAGAATTCATGTCAAATCAATAGTATATTTTAATTCTAAATTCCAAAAGCGGTATGATAGTCTCATCTTTCTGGTATAGCGCATAATCACAATAATTTCCACTCTTTACGTTATCACCAAAACTTCAAATCCAAAAATGGCGAATCAATCAAACCAAAAAAAAAAAAAAAGTACAAGAATTCGACATGAATTCAATCAAATCATTCTGAAAACACTCGGAAAAAGGAAATTCTGGTCGTACCTTGGCAATTCGCTTGGTGCTGCGCCGCGTCATCATGCGACGCCATCCAGCCATTAACGCGATCCCCATGATCATCCCCATAAGAATCCCCGAAATCAGCCCCATTTTCAAGAATTCCGAAATGCAATTCTTCCACAACACCAACAAAAAACACAATCAAAAGCAAGGAACCAAAAATTCAAATTCAAATTGAAAAAGAATAAATAAGCAATTCACGTCAAAAATCAACGATAAAATCTAGAAAAGGAGGAAGAGATAGAGAGAACACTTACCAGTGAAGAGAAAGCAGAGAGTGAGCGTCGTAGAAGAGCAAGTGAAGATTAGGGATCAGAGAAAATGAAAGGAAAAGATATCATCAATTCAGAAGGTAAATAAGAGGTGCATTTATGAATAAAATGAATTCTTTATCTTCTTTTTTTTTCTGTCTTATCAGTGTGTTCGTTTTATGCGTTATAATCTTTCTTTTCTTTTAAAAGGTCGCTCTCAGTTCATCAAGATTTTTTGATTTTCGACACAAAACGGTAACGCAATCAAGACAGGTGGGCCATGTCCAGAAGGGCCTTCAAGTTTTTTTCCCCTTTAATTCTTCAATAAATTAATTTTTTATCTTTTTTTGTTTTGGTTCCTTTTGGATTGTTTGGTTTTTGCTCACGGATCTTTTATGGGCGTTTGCTTATGGCCGCTTGCTCACGGATCTTTTATGGCCGTTTCTTGCCCGTTTTGCATTTGTAAGCCAACGATGATTCGAAATTAATTCTTTAAAAAGGAATTGATATTTATTTATTTTTTGTTTTTTGATGGTGTCGTACTTAGCTTTAAAAAAATGAGTTATAATTTAAAATTAAAACTTAAATATTGTGTTATACAAAAATTTTATATTATAATAAATTATTATAAATTGTAAGACTTTTACCTCATAACAAGTTGAAACTAGTTCTACTTATTTTTCAAACAAAACCTTTAAAATATCTCACGAATATTTGGTTCCAAGCGGTCAACACGACACGCTTCCTTTAGGCTTTTTTCTTTTGTTTGTTTGGATAAACAGGATTATTGGCTTTTTTTTCCTTTTTTTTTTTTTTTTTTTTTTTTTTTTTTTTTTTTTTTTTTGCTTTAGAGGTAGTAGTAATCTTTTTTGTCGGTTGAAGCTTTTATCGAATATTTTGAGGAACTGTTTTCTACTGCTAACATGCATCATTTTCAAACACGTTCAAAAGTTTTTCATTAAATTGAATCATTATCTAATAATTTCATGCACCACTCAATTAAATTTTAAGTTTTAATTATTATTTGTTATATCTTTTTTAAATTCCAAACAACACCTTACATCTAAATTGTATTGTTTTTCTTTTCTTTTTTGTTTCCACTCGCCAACCAACCGAATTTACCTTTTTCTGTGAAACTGTTTCACTCTCTCGGGATCAAAATAAACCCCTTCTATCTTTTATTTTAAGGATAAGTTGAACTTTTTTTTGTCGTTTTTTTATCAATCGTTTATCTCTGTCTTTCCTTTTTTTTTCACAATTACCTCATTGTTTATCTTCGTATTGTAATGCCCTATTTTTTTAATAGAAATACTAGTTTATGTGCTTTTAATTTTTTTTAACGTGTTGATCAATTAATGATTAAGCAACGAAATATAGATTTATATTTATATATATACATATATAAATATATATATATATGTAAGTATGTATACATTTTTTTTTTCTTTACGAACAGTTAGAACGATGATGTAATAACAATTACAAAGTGTTCAACCAATTCAATCAACCAAATATGTCCCTTCAAAAAAATCAACAAAATATGAATAAAAAGGAGAAAATGAGGGAAATGTTTGGTTTTTTTTTTAAAAAAACTTTTTGACCTAAAAATTAGGTTTTAAAAATATATATAGTAAATAAAAAATTTACGATGTTAATAATTTATTTATTGTGTAACGAAATTTACATTGTAAGCAAAGGAACAAATAAATAATCTACATCTTAAATCTATATACTATATAAATAAGAATTATCTATTTCATAAATAAAGAGATAGATAAATTATTTACACTATCAAATTGCTATTTACTATAAATATTTTTAAAATGTTGTGAATCAAGCGTGTGTATGTGTGAATGCCATCTCTTGGTATACTATGAGTTACATGCAACGGTTTTATTGCAAATTTACAATTAATATTTAAACCACATTATCTCACCATTGAATCCCTCTTAATATTATGCATTATGTATCTCTTAATTGTATATATAACCTATGTAAGTTATGTCTATTGCTATTACCTCTAGTTATAATTTTTGGCCTATAAATAGAGATTGTGTGAAGCTTGTAAGTTCATACCTCATAAGTGAAAGAATAGAAAAATATTTTGTCTCTCATTTCCTCTTATGCTTTCTCTCTTTTTCTCTTTAGTCTTTTGTTATAATTTGTTTTGCTTTAAACACGTTATCACCACGAGTTCTACTATGATATCTTTAAGTGTTTGTGATTTATTCAGACACATTCTTTGAAGGTAGTCCGCTTATATTTGTTATGTGATCATACCATACATTCATGACTTTGTTTTATGCATCGTATTTATCTCTTTCTCATATGTATATGTTTGCGTTCATATATCTATATACTTAATTATTGCATACATATATTCTCTATATATATATATATATAATCTTTGAAATCTTTCTTGCAATTAACTTCTTATTTCTACATTTTTGTAACTTGAATCTTATTATATATTATTCATAGATGATTGTGGTTATTCTGATCATTAACTTTTGATTTTCATACTTTAATATGAGATTCTGCCAAGCTTTTCTTTTGTTACTTTTTTATGTCCTTGGTTATTAATTCATGCATGTTATGTATTTGCAATAACAATATTGCTTTAATTTTGTAGTATTGTCATTCAATATAAATATGCCTGTTTGCAATGGTTGACATATATGCATTATATGTATTTTAAATGTGTCATAATTATTAGAAATGAATTTATTGACTAATAGCTATTGTGTTTTATCTTCATTTTATATTGTCATTTCTCCTTAATTTATCATTAATTGACGAAGTGATGATTAATTTATTTGATGGTTATAGTACTTATGTTTTTCCATTATGTATTATGGTCACAATAGTGTATTGTTGTAATTTTTTGATCATTGATGCTATTTTTATTGACTTTATTATATATTTGTTATAAAGTAGTTATCACAATGTCGAATCTCACAAAGCTCGAGTTCGTTGCTCTTGATATTTCTGACAAAAATTATTTGGCATGCACTCTTGAGGCTGAGATCCACCTTGATGCTGTGAACCTTGAAAATACAATAAAAGAAGGAAATGACGCATCCACACAGGATCGTGCAAAGGCAATGATATTCCTTCGTCATCATCCCCATGAAGGATTGAAAACTGAATATTTGAAAGTAAAAGATCCATATGTCTTTTGGAATAATTTAGAGGAAAGGTATGACCACCAAAAGACTATAATACTTCCTAAAGCTCGCTATAATTGGATGCACCTATGACTGTAAGATTTTAAAACTGTGATCGAGTATAATTTCGTAATATTTAAAATTACTTCTCCAATAAAATTATATGGAGAAAGTGTTATTGATGAGGACATGTTACAAAAAACATACTCTACTTTTCATGCCTTTAATGTGCTTTTACAACAGCAATATCGAGCGTGAGGCTTAAAAAATATTCTGAATTGATATCATGCCTTCTAGTTGTCAAACAAAATAATGAATTATTGATGAAAAATCATCAATCTCACGCAATTGGATCAATGCCATTCCCTAAAGCGAATGTGGCATATGTTGAAGATCTTGGGCATGGTCGGCATAGTGGACGTGGTCGTGGTCTCGGTTGCGGTTGTGGTCGTGGTCATGGTCGTAGTCGTTGTTATTATAACCAAAACTCTTCAAATTTCAAGAAAGTTCCATCTCACTATCAAAAATGGGAGAAGAATGAAGAGAAAGAAGAAGAAAAGGGTTTCAAAATAAAGCCCTCAAGAACAATGAAGATACTTGCCATAGATATGACATGAAAGTATTAGACATGTATGCCCTAAGGAGTAAAATGTATTATGTTTTTGGAGATATTTTATTATTAAAGAATTTATTTGTTATACATATACCAAATGGTTGTCCCCTTTACGTTCATATTTGTTGAATGTATAATAAGCAAACAAAAGTCTGAGACTATTGGTCAAACCTTTAGAATCAGGCATATGATGAACAAATTATGCAAAAGACATGATTCTAAAGGTGATGGTCTAAATCATAAGATCCGCAATTGAGGGAATAAAATTAGGCATTTTATTCACGCAAAGATTGTTATGTTGTCTATATCCCAAATGGGAGATGCTTTGTCTTGGCCATCAGAGGTGGATTTTACGAATAGAAATATTGGTGCATTGCTATAAGTGACAATGTATTGGATTGGGACATGAAGTGTAATTAATTTGGATTAATAATTCTATCTAGACAAATCAATCCACTTTAGATAATCATATGTCTTATATCTTGATCCTGAAATGAATAGTGGGCATGTTGTCTTAACTTATGTCTTTTGATGTACCAAAGGGTGATATCCATATTTCATGATGGTATGTATACTAGTACATTAGAGACATGACTCTTGATAGCATAGGCATATTATTCATAGATATAGAATCTATAGCTTCTCTTTAGGAGCGACGATATTTTCTTATATGTGTTATCTTGTAATTGGAAGATTAAACATGATATGTCATGGACACTTCGCTAATTTAAGCTTCGTAATTTTATGTAGTTCGAGAGTGTAACTCTAAGCTTTTAGTGGAGTAGCGATAGAGTTGATAATTATAAAATGTATATCTAGGATATTATATTTTATAATTATCGGAGCTTGAACTATATATGTTTAGCAGGCCCCCTTTGCTAGCTCATAATAAATCCTATAATGATACGGCATGCTTTCTAATAAATTGATAACTTATGTTAAATTATTAGATTTATTGAAATTCGATAAGATCAGGTAATTTATGTCTGTTTATCGGTAAAATTAATTGTTGGAAAAACAGTATACAATAGAAATTTAAAATTTTTAATTAAAGTATCTTCCAAAGCACAAGTTTGACATACTAAATGTATAAATTAACCAGATCTTACTAACCTTTGCATGCTAAAGAGCTTCTACAATCTTTGAAGAGAAAGGCATTCCAGAAGAGTCTCAACCAACTTGTCTTCTTTGCTATTCTTTATCCACGATTGGTATGTGTGTGGGCACACCTCATACAGCTCTTCCTCCATGACTCTCATTCTAACTAATTAAGAAAACTCAGAACTAGCGTTCGTGATTTGTAAAGAATAACTCTAAGGGGAGTTTCAAAGACTCGTAAACTAGAATGCTCACTCTTGATTTCTTAATTGATTTACTTAACTCATAAAACTCACTCCCTATTTATAGAGGTCATCCCTAAGGTTGGTTATTATCAAAAAAGGCCTCAAAAATTTGAATCAGGATTTGTATTTGACAAAATCACGTCTAAAACGTTTGACCAAATTATCATTAGATTGGCAGGCTAAACTAACAGATTGGCCTGCAAAACTTGCTCCATCAGTAGGTCGAACTAACTGATCGGCCTGTCGACTTACAATAAATGATCCTTGTGAATCTTTTATTTCTCGCCCAAGATTCTTTGGATAAAGCTTCAGTTTTAAGTCAAATAAACCAATAGAGAAGTTATCTGATTAAAATAACCATATCTAGATAATCTCTAGGAAAATAAATATTCTGGATAATTCAACAAGTTTATGTTGAATTAATTTACACAAAATTAATTCAACTGATACACGACATGAATTATCGACTTATATAGTTCAAGCTCCTGATAATTATAAAACCCAACATTCTAGATATATTTTTTATAATTATCAACTCTAACGCTGCTCTACTAAAAGCTTAGAGCTATATTCTCAAACTATATAAAATTACGAAGCCCAAGTAGCCAAGTTTCCATGACATATCATAAAGTATCGTATCCCTATAAGATATCCATAATCGACTTAAAGATAAATTCTATCTTATCTTCCCGATTATTTTTCTCTTACATTCCATTAACTCACCATCAGAAAACTTACCATTCAAAGACAGTATACCATTTGGTTACACTTATGTATCCAAATGGTTGAGCGCTCTAGTCTTCCAATTACAGGATAATGTACATAAGAGGATATCATCGATGCCTAAAGAGGCACTATGGATTTTGTATCTATAAATAATAAGCCTATGCTATCAAAAGTCATGTCTTCAATACATCAACATGCATAACAACATAAAAAGTAGATGTCACCCTTTGGAACATCAAAAGACATAAGTCAAGACAACGAACCCAATATTCATCTCAAGATTAAGATACAACACATATGATCGTCTAAAGTGAATTGATTTGCCAAGACAGAATTATTAATCCAAATAAATTACACTTTATGTACCAATCTAATACATCATCACCTATAACAATACACCAATGTTTCTATTTGCAGAGTCCACCTCTGATGGCTAAGACAAACTATCTCCCGTCAGGAATATAGACAACATAACAATTTTTACATGAATAAAGCGCTTAACTTTATTCCCTTGATTGCGGATCTTATGATTTAGACTGTCACCTTTATAATTATGTCTTCCGCATAATCTGTCCATCATATACCTAATTCTAAAGGCTTAGACTGACAGTCTTAAACTTTTGTTTACTTATCATTTATTCAACAAATATGAACGTAAAGAGGACAATAATTTGGTATATGAATAATAAATAAATTCTATATTGATAAAAATATCTCCAAAAACATATTACATTTTTACTCCCTAGGGCATACAAGTTTAACATTAATTTTGTAAAATTAATTCAAGCTAAACTTGTTGAATTATCTGGAATATTTATTTTCTTATAAATTATCTAGATATGGTTGTTTTAATAAGATAACTTCTCTATTGGGTTATTTGAATTAAAACTAAGGCTTTATCAAAAGAATCTCAGGTAAAAAATAAAAGATTCTTAAGGATCATATTATCGCAAGTTTGGCAGGCCGATCAGTTAATTCGTCCTATCGATAGAACAAGTTCGGTAGGCCAATCTGTTAATTTAACCTACTGATCTAATGATAATTTGTTCACACATTTCAGACACAATTTTATCATATATAGATCCGTATTCAAAATTTTGAGGCCTTATCTAATAATGACCAATCTTGGAGACAACCTCTATAAATAGGGAGTGAATTTTCTAAGTTATTTAGATCAGTTGAGAAATTAAGAGTGAGCACTCTAGCTGTGAGTCTCTGAAACTCCCTGAAGAGCTATTGTTCACAAATCACGAGCACAAGTTCTAGGTTTTCTCAATTGGTTGGAAGGAGAGTCACTGGAGGAAGAGCTATACGACGTATGCCCACACACAAACCAATTGTAGATGAAGCGTAGCAAAGAAGATCAGTTGGTTGAGGCTCTTCTAAAACATTCTTCTCTTCACAGATTATAAGAGCTCTTCGGCATTCAAAGGTTAGTAAGATCTGGTTGATTTATGTATATAACGTGTCAAACTTGTGCTTTAGAAAATACTTTGATTTCAAATTTATAATTTCTACTACATACTATTTTTCTAACAATTTGTATCAGAGATTTGTTTTTACATAAATTTATGAGTTTATGATCATGCTATATGTATAAATTATGTGATCTTAATCTCTCATATGCTTGAATTTAATTTTTTTTAGAGAGTTGGCGCTATAGGGTTTCTATATATTTATATATGTTGTCATGGATTATATGATGAATGTTTATTAATTAATTATAGTTGATTAAATTATTATTTAATTAATTATTAATTAATTAATTAATTAATTTATGCTAGTTATGGTTTCTTAGAGGTTAGAATATGTATATTGGTTTTTCATGTAATTAGAAGGTAATCCATCATCATCGTCGAGGAATTATTATTTAATTTTAAATTTGTAAGAATTTTATAATTAAATAATCATTTAGAGTGGAAACAAATCTAAAAGATGGGGAGTTAATGATTCCAAAAGTATTTCTTAAGTTTCTAAATTTTATGTTTTTTAATTGTTGAAAATAAGATTGAAAAACTGCATAAAAACCTTTTTCTAGAAAAACATGATTTCTGCTCAGTCAGCTGGTCGAACACTCAGGATCGACCAGCTGATGTAGTAGATAGTAGGCTGAACCTCCAGTTCGGTAGGCCATTCTTGGGATAGATTTTAGCAAGCTCTAGTCGCAGGTCGAATTGCCAAGTTTGGTAGATCGACCACACAGATCGGCATGCCAGCAAAGAGCTATAGGTTTCAAAAAAGGTGCGTTTTTTGGTATAGTTTTGATTTTATTTTTGAAACAATTTTGAGAAACATGAAATTTTGTGATGATAGAAAATAATGAAATATTTGATCTATTTGGGATTGAGGACTTAAAGATGGATGCCACATGAAGATAGATACAACTTGAAGATTCAAGGATGAAGAATCGATAATATGTTTTGATTGATCTCTTGTAATCTTTAATTTCTTTTCTCTAAGGTTGAACCATAATATTATGGCTATTTATTAATTTTTTGCTTATGGCTTTGCATGACTGCTTTGCTTGTCTACATTAAATATGATTTCCCATGTATGTTGATAATATGTCATATAGAATAGGGAGTGCCACTCATTAAAATTGTTCATGCATATCTTTCAAATAAAACCTTGATTTTAAAAGATTGAGTGGGATAAGGTTTTCAAAAAGAGGACCTATAGCCTCCATCGTTAGTCCATAGGTAACACATGGTGGTTTCGACCCTTAGAAAGAGACTTTATCATGTATTGGGTTAGATCGAGAGGATAAGATATTTAGTATGATTTATCATAGCACACTCCTAGGTAGTGATTATAAATCATGGATAAAATATTGAAACGATCGTTATATACTCATGTTAATTTTATTATTAACCTCCCCTAGGAGCTCTATTAATAAAATTGATGGCTAAAGAAAATGATTATTAATATTTGCTGGATCAAACAGGTCTTGGATGGCATTTATTAATTAGGAGGGGATCTATGTTCCTAATTAAATTTGACAAGCTACCCTGAGTTAGAAATTATTGTTGTAAGGTTGTAATTTTTTCAAGGTTTTGACACATAAACACATTTCTATGTTTTACATGATTGTGTTATCTTACTAAATTATTATTGTATGCTTGTTTATGGTTGGTATATGATTCTTTATTGTATATTAAAAGTCTAAAAACGCTTTATCATCAATACTTGACAAAAACCAATTAATTGTTAAGAATTTTAATGACTGGAAACAAAATTTAAATATCGTCCTATCCTTTGAGAAACTGAAATTTATGCTGACAACACCATGTCCTCCCGAGCCTATAGGAGATTCCATTGGAAATATGCTAATGATTAAGCCCACTGTTATGTTATGGCTAGCATGAATAATGTGTTGTAGGCTCAACATGAAGATTATGAAACTACAAAGCAAATCTTGGATCATCTTGAATACATGTTTGGAGACCAGGTCCTAACAAAATGGCTAAGGGCACTTTGGAAACTCTTAAACTTCAAACAAAGACTAGGGACTCCTGTGAAGGAATATATGATGTTGGTCATGGGTTACCTCATTGAGGCTCAAATCTATAGAGCTGACATAGATGTTGAAACACAGATGACTATAGTCTTTGAGACTCTATCTAAGGAGTTTAGCCCATTTAAAGCTACATTTAATTTAAGTAATAGACGAGATATGACCTTGACTAAGCTGATAAAGCAGTTATAAGAGTTCAAAAATCTAATTAGGGAAACTCTTGCTGATGGTGAGGCTAACTTGGTAGTTGCGTCTATTTTCAATCCTAATTCTGGGAATGGAAAGAAGCAACGGGCTAAGAATGGGAAGTCTTCTATTACTACAAACAGCAAGAACAAGAAGAAGAAAAAGAAGAACCCGAAGAAGCTGAAGTGCTTTTTTTGTGAAAAAGTTAGGTACATCAAGAATAATTGCAAAGACTTCCTTTTTTGAGGAGGTAGGTGTGATCTTCTAGTCATAGAAACTTGTTTGGCTAAAAAATCAAGTGACACTTGGGTCATAGATGTTGGAACAACAAATCAAGTTTGTGTTTCTTTACAGAAGTCTGCTGCTTAAAGACTTCACACTTCGGATAGGCGATGGATCCTTGGCGTTGGCTAAAGTAGTGAGAGACTTCTATCTTCATTTTGATAATTCCAGGAGTTTAGCCTTGCGAGATTTTTTATGTTCCTAAACTTAAAAGGAATTTAATTTCTATAGGTTGTTTATTTAAAGATTCTTCTATAGTTTCTTTTAATAATAAAGTGGTGATTCATAAAAACAAATGTTTTATATGTGATAGATGGATGCAAAACAATCTATATTTTATCAAACCTAAGATAGACTTACTACTTAACACTTAGGTTAATGATAATAATTCTCAAAGACTTAAAACTTCTAACTCTAATAAGACTTATCTTTGGCATTTATGACTAGGTCATATTAACCTAAATAAGATTCAAAGGTTGGTAAGGGATGGACCTTTAAGTCACTCAAAGGTGGAATCTATACCATAGTGTAAATCTTGTTTTGAGGGTAAAATGACTAAAAGACCATTTAGGTCTAGAGGCAATAGGGTAGAAGAGGTCCTAGAACTTGTGTATAGTGATGTTTGCAGTCCCATAAACATCCTGGCATGAGGAGGGTATGAGTATTTCGTCACTTTTATTGATGATTACTCAAGATATGGGTATGTCAACCTAATGCATCATAAAAGCGAAACTTATGACAAGTTTAGGGAGTTTTGGGCTAAAGTGAAAAAGTAATTAGGTAAACCCATAAAGGCACTTCCATTCGCTCAAGGTGAATACCTCTCTGATAAGTTCTTAGAACACTTATTAGAGAATGGGATTTTACCCCATTTGATTACGCCGTGCACTACGCAGCAAAATGGCATAGCTAAGAGAAGAAATAGGACTTTGTTGGACATGGTCAGGTCCATGATGAGTTATTCATCATTACCTTTATCCTTTTGGGGATATGCACTACAAACCGCATGTTATCTTTTGAACAATGTGCTTTCAAAATCAGTTCCTAAAACTCCTCATGAGTTGTGGATGGGCAAGAAGACATTCTTAAACCATATTCACATATGGGGATGTCTAGCTCGTGTCTTGTATAAGGAAGCGAATAAGTCAAAAGCACGTTCGAAAGTTTGTGTGTTTGTAGGATATCCAAAAGGGACTAAAGGAGGTTATTTTTATAACCTAAAGGAAAATAAAGTTGTGGTTTCTACAAATCCAACTTTCCTTGAGGAAAGTTACATAGACAGCTTTAAACCTTGAAGTAAAGTGGTAGTTCGTCTTGAGGAGTTGTTGAGTGACTTGATCACTCTGGGGTTTCTGAAAGAAACCATTCCAATCAGTATAGAATAACCAATAGAACAACAACCTAAGGGGCATTAGTGTAGTGGGAGGATCGGGCGTTAACCTAAGAGGTATATGTTCAATGGTGAAGCCTTCTTGACTAAACTAGATGAACATGACAAGGAACCTTACACTTATGAAGAGGCTATGACAGATGTTGATTCAAAACTCTAGACAAAAGCCATGAATACTAAGATTAAGTCTATGGAGACTAATCGGGTCTAGGAATATGTGGATCTTCCCGAAGGGGTAAAACCCAAAAGGTGTAAGCAAATCTATAAGAGAAAGAAAGGAGTCTATGGAAAAGATAAAACCTATAAGGCTAGACTAGTAGCAAAGGGATAGACGCAAATGGAAGGAATCAATTACGAGTAAACCTTTTCGCCATAGCCATGCTTAAGTCCATCTATATTCTCTTGTCCATAGCTGCTGCTCTCATCTACAAGATTTGGCAGATGATGTTAAGATAGCTTTTCTAAATTGCTATCTTGATGAGTCCATTTATATGGTATAACTAGATAGGTTTAGGGCTAAGGGTCAGGAAAATAAGGTTTGTAATCTACTAAAGTCAATTTATGGACTTAAGCAGGCTTCCTATTCTTGGAACATAAGATTTGATTAGGTCATTAAGACTTATGGGTTCAAACAAAATGTGGACGAACCATGTGTTTACAAATACATTAAGGATAAGAAAGTGGTTTTTCTATTGCTCTATGTAGATGGCATTCTGCTAATTTGCAATGATGTTGGGGCATTGTCATCTGTCACATTATGGTTAACCAAGTAGCTTGACATGAAAGACTTGGGTGAAGCTAATTACTTTATCGATATCTAGATCTTTCAAGATAGGAAGAACATAATGATAGCTTTGTCCCAAGCTAACTATATAGATAAAATTCTCAAGAGGTTTGCAATGTAGGATTCCAAGCAGGTGGGCAACCATCTAGGTCTAGAATTACTCTTTCTAAAGAAAGACTCACCAAAGTCTGATAAAAAAAGATAATACATGCAGAAGGTGCCTTATGCTTTGGCAGTGGATAGTTTCATGTATGTCATGCTTTGTCCATGACCTGATATTAGTTATACGGTCGAGAAAGTAAGTTGATTTTAGTCAAATCTAGGATCAATCCATTGGGTTGCAGTCAAGCATATTTTTAAGTTTTTGAGAAGGACTCAAGGGTATATGCTTGTATTTCAGGTGAGGATTTAAGACCTTCAAAATATACTGATTCAGATTTTTAATCCTTTCCGGATTTGAGGAGATCGACTTCTAGTTTTGTGTTTACTTTAGGAGGTGGCATCATTGTTTGGAGAAATGTCAAGCAAGATTTCTCTTTAGACTCAATAATAGAGGCCGAGTATATGGCAGCTTGATGCTTCTAAAGAAGTAGTGTGGCTCCGCAAGTTCCTTAGGGATTTTGAAGTAGTTCCTGGTATAAATAAGGCAGTATCAGTGCATTGTGATAACACTGTAGGTATAGCTAATGTTAAGGAACCAAGGTTTCATAAGAAGAGTAAGCATATTGATAGGAAATATCATGTGATAAAGGACTTCGTTGAGGGCAGGCATATTGCTGCGTGCAAAATTGCATTTGAGGACAATTTAGCTAATCCATTCATGAAGACACTTATTGTGAGACTTTTTGAGAGGCATGTGGAAGCTATGGGGATGTGGGATATTCCATATTTACTCTCTTAGTGTAAGTGGGAGATTGTTAGACATGTATGCCTTAAGGAGTAAACTTTTGCAGACATTTTATCAATAAAGAATTTATTTATCATATAGATACCATATGGTTGTCCTCTTTACATTCATATTTGTTGAATGTATGATAAGCAAATAAAAGTCTGAGACTGTTGGTCTAAACCTTTAGAATCAGGCATATGATGGATAGATTACGCAAAAAACATGATTCTAAAGGTGATGGTCTAAATCATAAGATCCGCAACTAAGGGAATAAAGTTTGGCACTTTATTCATGCAAAGATTGTTATATTGTCTATGTCCCAAACGGGAGATGGTTTGTCTTGGCCATCAGAGGTGGACTCCATAAATAGAAACATTGGTGCATTGCTGTAAGTGATAATGTATTGGATCGGGACATAAAGTGTAATTGATTTAGATTAATATTCTATGTAGGCAAATCAATTCATTTTAGAAAATCATATATGTTGTATCTTAATCTTGAAATGAATAGTGGGCCCATTGTCGTGACTTATGTCTTTTGATGTGCTAAGGGGTAACATCCATATTTCATGATGGTACGTACACCAGTACGTTTGAGACATGACTCTTGATAGCGTAGACCTATTATTCATAGATACAGAGTCCATAGCTCCTCTTTAGGAGTCGATGATATCATCTTATATGTGTTATCCTGTAATTGAAAGACTGGAGCATTCAACTATTTAGATACATAGGTGTAACTAAATGGTATATTGTCCTTGGATGGTAAGTTTTTAGATGGAGATATAATAGAACGTAAGAGAAAAATAATCGAGAAGGTAAAATAGAATTTATCCTTAAGCTGATTATGAGTATCCTATGGGGATGCAATGCATCATGATATGTCATGGACACTTACTTAATTTGGGATTCGTAATTATGTAGTTTGAGAGTGCAGCTTTAAGCTTTTAGTGGAGTAGCGTTAGAGTTAATAATTATAAAATGTGTATATGAGATATTATATTTTATAATTATTAGAGCTTGAATTATATAAGTCCATAAGGTCCCCTTTGCTAACTCATATTAAATCCTATAACAATACAGTGTGCTTTTCCAATAAATTGGTGACTTATGTTAAATTACTAGATTTGCTAAAATTTGATAGGATCAGATAATTTATGTCTGTTTATCAGTTGAATTAATTTTATAAAATTAATTAACGATAAACTTGTTGAAATCCAAAATATTTATTTTCTTAGAGATTATGTAGATATGGTTATTTTAATTAGATAACTTCTCTGTTGGGTTATTTGAATTAAAACTAAGACTTTATCCAAAGAATCTCGGGTGGAAAATAACATATTCTTAAGGATCATATTATCACAAATTCGGTAGGCCGGTTAGTTAATTCAACCTATTGATTGAGTAAGTTTGGCAGGCCGATTTGTTAGTTTAGCCTGCCGATCTAATGATAATTCAATCACGCGTTTCAGATGTGATTTTATTAGATATAGATCCATATTCAAATTTTTGAGGGCTTATCTGATAATGACCAACCTTAGAGATGACCTATATAAATAGGAAGTAAGTTTTCTAAGTCATTTGGATCAGTTAAGAAATTAAGAGTAAGCACTCTAGTCTGTGAGTCTCTAAAACTCCTTGAAGAGCTATTGTTCATAAATTACGAATGCTAGTTCTGGGTTTCTCAATTAGTTGGAAGGAGAGTCACCAGAGGAAGAGCTGTACGATATGTTGCCCACACACATACCGATCATGGATAGAGAAAAGCAAAGAAAACCAGTTGGTTGAGGCTTTTCTATAATGTTGTTCTCTTTACAGATTGCAGGAGCTCTTTGGCATTCAAATGTTAGTAAGATCTGGTTAATTTATACATATAGCATGTCAAACTTATGTTTTGAAAAATATTCTGATTTAAAATTTTAAAATTTTAGTTGTGTACTATTTTTCCAATAGAAAGGACATTGGAGACATACATGTCGCACCTCTAAATCTTTAACAAGCTTCCTTGAAAGAGAAATGAAAAGGTGCAAAGGCAAACTTTGTTAAGACAAACTTACTGAACACCATGATCCTATAGATTTTACATACTTGAACGTGGTAGATTTCTTTGAGAATAATGATGGAAATTTTGATAATTTAATTAGCGAGGGAAACATCAATATGGGTTACAAAGATATTCTCTCACCAGTCTATCCCTAGTGCATTATTTTTAGTTTGTTTTTATTTCTGGTGTGACCATAATTTTTAGTATGCTTCAATGTGCTTTTATTTTAGTATTCTCGTAATTTTGGTGTGCTTTTAGTATGTTTTGTAACCTCTATATTTTTTTATAAAAAAATTGTATTTATTATATTATTTTTTTATCTTTTTGTTTTATTTTTTATGAAGAGACATGGATTTCAAAAATCATTCTACTGATATTAAAGTTAATGGTGAAGCCTTTTGCCTAGCGGACATTGGAACAACACACTATTCTCAAAGATAAAAAATATTTTCCCATTCTTATATTAGCCAAAGCTAATGCTAGTACAATATCTTGTGTTGCAAATCTCATTAAGGGCTTCAGTAGAACTAATATATTATTACCCAGTGGCACAACGTTTATAAATAACAATGCTATGTATTCTAGTAGATTAAAAAGAAAGCTACTAAGTTTTAAAGATATACATCATAACGGTTATCATATTTAGACAACAAATGAGAAAGACGTTGAATATCCTATATTACGTCTAATGTCTTAGGAAAAAAACAAATATTGGAAAAGCTACTAGCATACTTTTCTGGATTATATTATATGTTTATAAATCCAATTGAATCTGATATGGTGATGAACCAAGAATCCAAAGATTTAAGGAATTTTATTGTTTGGCACGACCATTTAGGTCATTTGGGTTTGATAATGATGCAAAAGATTATAGAAAATTCAAATAGACATCATTTGAAGAACCAAAAGATTCTTTTGTCCAAAGATTTTTCATGTGCTGCTTGTTTTCAAGGGAAAGTTATTGTAAATCCCTAATGAAAGTTACAATTGAATCTCTTGTATTTTTGGAATGAATTGAAGGAGATATCTATGAGCCTATTATTTCATGATGTGGACCATTTCAATATTTTATGGTACTAATAGATGCATCAACACATTGGTCATATGTTTGTTTATTATCTGCTCAGAATATAACATTTGCAAGACTCTTTACTCAAATAATCCGATTACAAGCGCAATTCCCCTATTATACAATAAAAAAATTTCATTCGAATAATGCAGGAGAATTTACATCCCAAGCCTTTAATGATTATTGCATGTCAATTAGGATTATTATTGAGTATCTTGTTACTCACGTGCACATGCAAAATGGATTAGCATAATCTTTTATTAAAAGATTGAAATTAATTGCTAGGCTCTTACTAATGAGAACAAAATTGCCTAGCTTTGCTTAGGGACATGCGATATTACTTGCTACAGCGTTTATTCACATAAAGCCAATTGCAATCATAAATGTTGGAAAAATAGTATGTAGTAGAATTTTAAAATTTTTTGTATCATAGTATTTTCCAAAACATAAGTTTGACATGCTATATACATAAATTAACTAGATCTTATTAACCTTGTTTCCTGAAAAGCTCTGTAATCTGTGAAGAAAAGTAAAGTTCTAGAAGAGCTTCAACCAACTAGTCTTCTTTGCTATTCTCTATTCATGATCAGTGTGTGAATGGGCACACTCGTACAACTCTTCCACCAGGCGACTCTTCTTCTAACCAATTGAGAAAACCCAAAGTTATAGTTCAAGATGTGTGAACAATAGCTCACAGGGAGTTTCAAAGTCTTATCAGCAGAGTCTCACTCTTAATCTATAAATTAATCTAAATAACTTATGAGTCTCACTCCCTATATATAGAGGTTGGGCCCAAGGATCAATCCTTATCAAATAAGGCCTCAAAAATTTGAATCAAGATCAATATTTGATAAAATCCTCGTGAAAATGCGTGATCTATTTATCGTTCGGTCAGTAGGCCAAACTGGCAAATCAGCCTACCGAACTTACTCCATCGGCAGGTTGAACTGGAAGATCGGCCTGCCGAACTAACGATAAATGATCCCTATGAATGTTTTATTTCCCACCCAAGATTCTTGAGATAAAGCCTTAGTTTTAATTCAGATAACTTCAAGATAAACTTGTTGAATTATCAAGAATATTTATTTTCCTAGAGATTATGTAGATATAACTGTTTGAAACAAATAACTCAATAGAGAAGTTATCTGATTAAAACAGTTATATCTAGATAATCTCTAGGAAAATAAATATTCTTGATAATTCAACAAGTTTATCTTGAATTAATTTATTTAAAATTAATCCAATTGATAAACAGACGTGAATTATCTGATCCTATCAAATTTTCAGCCAATCTAATAATCTGACACAAGTCACCAATTATTCAAAAAGCACGTCGTATCGTTATAGGATTTTTATGAGCTAGCAAAGAGAATCTGATGGATCTATATAGTTCAAGCTCCTGATAATTATTAAACCTAATATCCCAGATATACATTTGATAATTATCAACTCCACTGTCACTCCACTAAAAGCTTAGAGCTACTCTCTTGAACTATATAGAATTACGAAGCCCATATAGGTAAGTTTCCATGACATATCATAATATGTCGTATCCCCATAGGATTATCCATAATTGGCTTAAGGATAAATTCTGTCTTACCTTCTCAATTATTTTTATCTTATGTTCCATTATCTCACTATTGAAAAACTTAGCATCTAATGACGGTATACCATTCGGTTACACCTATGTATTCAAATGGTTGAGCGTTCTAGTTTTCCAATTGTAGGATAACACATATAAGAGGATATCAATTACTCTTAAAGAGGAGTTATGGATTCCATATCTATGAATAACAGGTCTACCCTATCAAAAGTCATGCCTCCAATGTACTGGCATACGTACCAACATAAAATGTGGATGTCATTCTTTGGTGCATCAAACGACATAAGTCTAGACAACGGGCCCATTATTCATCTCAGATTAAGATACAACACATATGATTGTCTAAAGTGAATTGATTTGCCAAGACAACATTATTAATCTAAATCAATTTACTTTATGTCCCAATCTAATACATTGTCACCTATGACAATGTGCCAATGTTTCTATTCTCGAGTCCACCTCCGATGGTCAAGACAAATCATCTTTCATTGTGGATATAGATAACATAACAATCTAAGTATAAATAAAGTACCCAACTTTATTCCCTTGATTATGGATATTATGATTTAGATTGTCACCTTGAGAATCATGTCTTCTGTATAATCTGTCCATCGTATGCCTAATTTTAAAGGTATAAACTGACAGTTTCAGACTTTTGTTTGCTTAATATATATTCAACAAATATAAACGTAAAGAGGACAAGATTTGGAATATGAATAATAAATAAATCCTTTATTGATAAAAATGTCTCCAAAAACATATTACATTTTTACTCCTCAAGGCATATATGTCCAACAATCTCCCACTTGCACTAATTGAGTAAATATGACAAATCTCGCATCCCCATGCCTCTCAAAAACTCTTGCAGTTAATGTCTTCATGAATAGATCAGCTAAAATATCCTCGCATGCGATTTTGCAAACAACGATATGCCCGCTATCTATAAAGTCCTTTATCACATGATACTTTTGATCAATGTGCTTACTCTTCTTGTGAAATCTTGGTTCCTTAGCATTAGCTACCACTGCACTGTTATCACAGTACAGTGATGCCGCCTTATCCATACCAGGAACTACCTCAAGATCCCAAAAAAACTTACGGAGCCACACTGCTTCTTTCAAAGCATCACTAGCCGTCACATACTTGGCCTCCATTGTTGAATCCAGAGTGCAATCTTGTTTTACACTTCTCCAACTAATGGCACTGCTGCCTAGAGTAAACACAGAACTAGAAGTCAATCTCCTCGAATCCAGACTGGATTGGAAATCTGAATCAATGCATCCTAGAGGAGTTAAGTCCTCACTCAAATACACAAGCATATACCATTGAGTTGTTCTTAGGTACTTGAAAATATGCTTGACTGCAACCCAATGGTTTGGTCCCATATCTACCTAAAATCGACTTACAATCCCCATCGCATAACAGATATCCAGTTGCATGCAAAGCATGGTATACATAAGACTACCCATTGCTGAAGTATAAGACACCTTCTTCATGTATTTTCTTTCTTCCTTAGACTTTTGAGAGTCTTTCTTAGAAACAGTAATTTAAGATCTAGATGGTTGCCCACCTTTCTTGGAATCCTGCATTGCAAACCTCTTGAGAATCTTATCTATGTAGCTAGTCTAGGACAAAGTTATCATTCTGTTCTTCCCACAATGAAAGATCTAGATACCTAGAACAAAATTAGCCTCACATAAGTCCTTCATGTCAAATTGCTTAGTCAACCATAATTTGACCAATCATAATGCCCCAATGTCATTACCAATTAGCAGAATGTCATCTACATAGAGAAGTAAAAAAACCACCTTCCCATCCTTAATGTGTTTGTACACACATGGTTCGTCCACATTTTGTGTGAACCCATAAGTCTTGATCACTTAATCAAATCTTATGTTCTAAGAACGGAAGGCCTGCTTAAGTCCATATATTTACTTTAGCAGCTTACAAACCTTACCCTCCTACCTTGACCTTAAGCCCGTCTGGTTATTCCATATAAATGAACTCATCAAGATAGCCATTTAGAAAGGCCATCTTGAAATCCATCTACAAAATCTCGTAATCGAGAACAGTAGCTATGGACAAGAGAATGCAGATGGATTTAAGCATGGCAACAGACGAAAAGGTTTTCTCATAATTGATTCCTTCCTTTTGTGTGTAACACTTAGCTATCAGTCTAGGCTTAAAGGTTTCGTCCTTTCCATCCACTCCTCTTTTCCTCTTGTAGATCCATTTACACCGTATGGGTTTTACCCCTTTGGGAAGATCCACAAGCTCCCAGACCTGATTAGTCTGCATAGACTTCATCTCTGTGTTCATGGCCTTTGTCCAGAGTTTCGAATCAACATCCTCCATGGCCTTTGCATAAGTGTAAGGATCCCTATCATGTTCATTTCATTCAGTTAAGAAGGCCTCACTATTGAACATATACCTCTCAAGTTAGTGTGTGATCCTCCCACTATGACGAAACCCCTTAGGTTGTTGTTCAAGTTCGGTTGGTTTTTCTACACTGATTGGAATGGTTTCATTTGGAACCCTCAGAATGACCGAATCACTCTTCAACTGCTCGAGCACCACTTTGCTTTGAGGCTTAAAGTCATCCATGTAACTCTCCCTAAGGAAAGTTACATTCGTTGAAACCATAACTTTATTTTCCTTTGGGTTATAGAAATAACCCCCTTTAGTCCCTTTTGGATATCCTACAAACATGGAAACTTCCAAACATGCTTTTAACTTTTTAGCACCCCTAAATAAGACATGAACTGAACATCCCTATATGCGAATATGGTTTAAGGATGTCCTTTTCCTATCCACAACTTGTAGGAGTTTTAGGAACCGATTTTGAAAGCATATTGTTCAAAAAATAACATGCGGTTTGTGGTGTATATCCCCAAAAGGACAAAGGTAATGATGAATAACTCATCATGGACCTAACCATGTCCAACAAAGTCCTATTTCTTCTCTTAGCTACGCCATTCTGTTGTAGAGTGCCCGGTGCAGTCAGATGGGATAAAATCCCATTCTCTAATAAGTGTCCTAAGAACTCATCAGAAAAGTATTCACCACCTCTATCGAATCGAAGTGCCTTTATGGGTCTACCAAATTACTTTTCCACTTCAGCCCAAAACTCCTTAAACATGTCATAAGTTTCGCTTTTGTGGTGCATTAGGTACACATACCCATACCTTAAGTAATCATCAATAAAAGTGACAAAGTACTCACACCCTTCTCATGCCCAGATATTCATCGGTTGGCAAACATCACTATGCACAAGTTTCAGAGTCCTTTCGGCCCTATTGCTCTTAGACCCAAATGGCCTTTTGGTCATTTTACTCTCCAAACAAGATTCACATTGTGGTATATATTTCACCTTTTAGTGACTCAAAGGTCCATCCATTGCCAACCTTTAAATACTAATTAGGTTAATATGACCAAGTCGCAAAGGCCAAAGATAAGTCTTATTATAGTGAGAAGTTTTAATTCTTTTAGAGTTATTATCATTCATCTTAGCATTAAGTAGTAAGTCCATCTTAGGTTTGATAAAATATAGATTATTTTGCATCTATCTAGAACAGATAAAAGATTTGTTTTTACAAATCACCACTTTATTATCAAAAGAAACCATATAGGAGTCTTTATATAAACAAGCTATAGAAATTAAATTCCTTTTAAATTTAGGAACATAAAAATAATCTTGTAAAATTAAAATCCTATAATTATCAAAATGAACATGGACGTCTCCCACTACTTTAGCTAAGACCAAGGATCCATTGCCCATCTAAAGCATGCTGTCTTCATGAAACAGAATTTTCATTTCTTTGAACCCCTACAGAGAAACATAAACATGATTAGTTGGTCCAAAGTCTATGACCTGACCCAGGTGTCACTGGATTCCTCAACCAAACAAGTCTCTAAGTACAGAAGATCACACCTACCTCTATGGGAAAGGAAGTCCTTGCAATTCTTCTTTATGTGCCCAACCTTCCCGCAGAAGAAGCACTTTAGCATCTTCGGGTTTGTTTTCTTCTTCTAAGAGTTCTTGCCATTTGCAGGAATAGAAGACTTCTCGTTCTTGGCCTGTTGCTTCTTTCCATTCTCTGGGTTAGGATTGGAACTAGAGGCAACCGCCAAGTTGGCCTCGCCACCAACAAGAGACTCCTTGATCAACAGTTTGAACTCTTGTAACTGTTTTATCAACTCTAGTAAGGTCATATCCTGTCTATTGTTTAAATTAAAAGTAGCTCTAAATAGGATAAATTCCTTAGATAGAGTCTCAAAGACCATAGTCACCTGAGTTTCAACATTGATGTTAGCTCCATTAGTATAAGCCTCAGCAAGGTAACCAATGACTACCATCATATGCTCCTTTACAGACGTCCCTAGTCTCTGCTTGCAGTTCAAGAGTTTTTGAATAGCCCTTTGCTGCTTTGTTTGGGCTTGGCCTCTAAACATGTCTTCTAAATTATCCAAGATCTGCCTAGCAGTCTCATAATCCTCATGTTGAACCTGCAGCACGTTATTTATGCTGGTTATAACATAGCAACGGGTCTGATCATTGGCATATTTCCAGTGATGATACACTTGGATTTGCTCATTAATTGAATCTCCAATAGGCTCAGGAGGACACAGAGTTGTCAACATAAATTTGAGTTTCTCAAAGAAAAGGACGATGTTTAGGTTCCATTTCGAATCCTTATAGTTCTCTCCGATTAATTAGTTTTTGTCAAGTATTGATGATAAGGCCTTTTTAGACATTTTTAATCTACAATAAAGAATCATATACCAAACATAAGCAAACATTTCATAATAATTTAGTAAGATAACACAATCATGTAAAAACATACAAATGTGTTTATGTGTCAAAACCTTAAAAATATCACAACCTTGCAACAATAATTCCCAACTCAGAATTCAACAAGCTCCTAAGAGAGTCATGCCAAAATTCAATCAGGAACATGGATCCCCTCCTGATTAATATATGGCATCTAGGACCCATATGATCCAACATATATTAATAATCGTTTCTTTGGTCATTAATTTAATTAACAAAGCTCCTAAGGGAGGTTAATAATAAAATCAACATGAGTGTATAACCATCGTTTCAAAATTTAATCCATGATTTACAATCACTACCTAAGGGTGTGCAATCATAAATCATGCTAAAATACCTTATCCTTTTGGAGATCTAACCCGATACATGATGAAGTCCCTTCCTAGGGGTCAAAACCACCATGTGCTACCTATGGGCCAACGATGAAGGCTGTAGGTCCTCTCTTCGAAAACCTTCTCCCACTCAATCTTTTGAAATCAAGTTTTTATTTTAAGAACATGCATGAACAATTTTAAATTGAACGGCACTCCTTATTCTATATAACATGTTATCAATATACATAGCAAATCATATTATAATGCAGACAAGCAAGTCAATCATGCAAAGCCATAAGCAAAATAATAATAAATAACCATAATATTATGTTTTACCTTAGAGAAAAGAAAACAAATATTACAAGAGAATAATCGAAACATATTATCAATTCTTCATCCTTGAATCTTCAAATGGTATCCTTCTTCATATAACTTCTATCTTCAAGTCTTCAATTCCACATAGATAAAAAAACTCTATATTTTCGGTCATATCCAAATTTAATGTTTCTTAGAATTGTCCCAAAAATAAAATTAAAATTGCATTGAAAAATGCAACTTTTTTGAAAAATTTACAGGTCTCTACCGACATGCCGATTTGTGTGATCGGCCTGCCAATCTTTTCAGGTCGGCATGCCGATCATGATAGTTCGGCCTGCTGCCAGAGCCATCAGATTTCTCCCCCGTTGACGGCTTGTCGATCTGCAACTATCGACCTATCGGACCTGAGGATTCGGCATGCCGACCAAGCAGAAGTCATGCTTTTCAGAAAATACAGTTTTTTAATGCAATTATTAATTTTATTTTCAACAATTCAAAAACATAAAATTAGAGACTTAGGAAATTCTTGGGGAACGCTATCATCCATTTCCTAGATCTGTCTTGTAGATCTATTTTTTTTTGAATGATTATTTAATTACAAAATTCTTATAAATTCTAAATTAAATAATAATTCTTAGATAGAGATGATAGTCTGCCATCTAATTGCATGAAAAGCCTAGATACACATTCTAACCTTTAAGGAACCATAACCTGTGTAAATTAATAAATAGATTAATTAATTAATTAATAATTAAATAATAATTTAATCAACCATAATTAATTAATAAACATTCACCATATAATCTATGACAACATATAAATATATAGAAATCTTGGAGTGCCAACTCTTTAAAAAATCAATATTCAAGCATAGGAGAGATCAATATCACATAATTTATTCATATAGCATGATCACAGACTTGCAAATTTATGTAAAAACCGTGTCTTTGATACCAATTGTTGGAAAAATAATACGCAACAGAATTTTAAAATTTTTTATACTAGAATATTTTTCAAAACACAAGTTTGACATGCTATATACATAAATTAGCTAGATCTTATTAACCTTGTTTCCTAAAAGCTCCATAATCCGTGAAGAGAATGAATGTTTTAGAAGAGCTTCATCCAACTTGCCTTCTTTGCTATTCTCTATCCATGATCAGTGTGTGTGTGGACACACTCGTATAGCTCTTCTACCAGGTGACTCTCTTTCCAACCAATTGAGTAAACCCAAAGCTATAGTTTTGTGATGTGTGAACAATAGCTCACAAGGAGTTTCAAAGTCTTACCAGTAGCGTCTCACTCTTAATCTCTGAATTGATCTAAATAACTTACGAGTCTCACTCTCTATTTATAGAGGTTGGGCCCAAGGGTCAATCCTTATCAAATAAGGCCTCAAAAATTTGGTTCAGGATCAATATTTGATAAAATCTATGTGAAAACACCTGATTTATTTATCGCTCGGTTGGCAGGCCGAACTGACAGATTGGCTTGTCAAACTTACTCCATCGGTAAGCCGAACTGGAAGATCAGCCTGCCGAACTAACGATAAATGATCCCTATGAGTCTTTTATTTCGCACCCAAGATTCTTGGAATAGAGTCTCAGTTTTAATTCAAATAACCCAATAGAGAAGTTATCTAATTAAAACAGTCATATCTAGATAATCTCTAGGAAAATAAATATTACTAATAATTCAACAAGTTTATCTTGAATTAATTTATTCAAAATTAATCCAACCGATAAACAAACATAAATTATCTGATTCTATCAAATTTTCAACCAATCTGATAATTTGATACAAGTCACCAATTATTGAAAAAGTGCACCGTATCATTACAGGATTTTTTTGAGCTAGCAAAGAGGACCTGATGGACCTATATAGTTCAAGCTCTCGATAATTATGAAATCCAATATCCCAAGTATACATTTCATAATAATCAAATCTAATGCTAATCCACTAAAAGCTTAGAGTTACACTCTCGAACTATATAGAATTACGAAGCCTGTATAGCTAAGTCTCCATGACATATCATAATGTGTCATATCCCTATAGGATTATTCATAATCGGCTTAAGGATAAATTCTGTTTTACTTTCCTGATTATTTTTATCTTACGTTCTATTATCTCACCATCGAAAAACTTACCATATAAAAATGTTATACCATTCGGTTATACCTATGTATCCAAATGGTTGAGCACTCTAGTTTTTTAATTACAGGATAACGCATATAAGAGAATATCAACTACTCCTGAAAAAGAGCTATGGATTCCATATCTATGAATAATAGGTCTACTCTATCAAGAGTCATGCCTCCAACGTATCAGCATGTGTATCAACATAAAATGTAGATGTCACCCTTTGGTACACCAAAAGACATAAGTCAAGACAATGAGCCCATTATTTATATTAGGATAAAGATACAACACATATGATTGTCTAAAGTGAATCGATTTGCAAGATAGAATTATTAATCCAAATCAATTTCCTTTGTATCCCAATCCGACATATCGTCATCTATGACAATGTGCCAATATTTTTATTCATGGAGCCTGCCTCCGATGACAAGACAAACCATCTCCCGTTGGGGATATAGACAACATAATAATCTTTACATAAATAAAGCGCCTAACTTTATTTCCTTGATTTCAAATCTTATGATTTAGACCTTCACCTCAAGAATCATGTCTTCCTTATAATATGTCCATCATATGCCTGATTCTAAAGGTTTAGACCAACAGTCTTAGACTTTTATTTGCTTAACATACATTCAACAAATATAAACATAAAGAGGACAAGATTTGGTATTTGAATAATAAATAATTGCTTTATTAATAAAAATGTCTCTAAAAACATATTACATTTTTAATTCTTATGGCGTACATGTCCAACAATAAATACTCCCCATTACAACTTGTTTCTAGTAAAGAGCCAAACATTTCCCATCTAATAATTTTTTGTTGCATAGTATATGTCTCAATTGTTTCACCACAATGCACTAAAATGGGTCCTCAAAGGAGACTAGAAATTTATATTGGATTTGAATCCCTATCAATAATTAAATATCTTGAACCCTTGATAGGTGATTTGTTTATGGCATAGTTCATTGATTATCAATTTGATGAGACAGTTTTCTCAATAGTAGGGGGAGATAAACAATAACTGGAAAAACAAGAAATTTTGTGGAATGCATTATCTTTATCTTGCTTTGATCCTTGTACAAATCAATGTGACCTAGAAGTTCAAAAAATTATCCATTTACAAAATGTCATAAATCAGTTACCAGATGCATTTACTGATGTTAAAAAAGTGACAAAATCATATATTCCTGCTGAGAATGCTCCTATTTGAATTGATGTTCCTACCAAAAAAAATATTAATATACTAGCAAATGAATTTAAGGCACACTAGAAGCATGGTAGACCCATCAGTTTCAATGATAAAAATCCAAGAAAGGAAAAAAAGCTAAATAATAAGCAAGTTGGCATTTCTCATGTTATTAATATTCTTGAAGAGCCTAGTATAAAAACAATTGACATAGCTAAGGAAGTAACCCCAAAAGAGGTTCAAGTACTTGAAAATGATGTTAATGAAGAGATCACAGTAAGCTATGTCCCTTTAGGAAAGAGATGGAACCGAAATGAAATTGTTGTCGACAACATATTTGCATATGCAATAGCTCTTGTTATTACAGAAGAAAACAAGGATCTTGAACCACAATCCATTGAAGAATGTCAGTGTAGAAATGATTGGCCAAAATGGAGGGGCACAATCCAGGTAGAATTAAATTCACTTGAAAAACATCAAATTTGTGGGCCGTTGTCCAAACACATGAAGGTGTAAAACTTGTAGACTACAAGTGGGTATTTGTACAAAAACGTTATGAGAAAAATGAAGTTGTCAGATATAAAGCACAACTTGTCACACAAGGCTTTTCGCAAAGACTTAGTATTGATTATGAGTAGACATATTCACTAGTGGTGGATGTAATTACATTTAGATTTTTGGTCAGCCTGGCAATTTTAGAAGGACTTCATATGCATCTAATGGATGTTGTAAAAGCCTATCTATATAGGTCATTTGATAGTGACATTTACATGAAAGTCCTTAAAGGCCTAAAAATGCCTGAAGCATGCAATTCAAACCCTCAGAAAATGTATCCAATTAAATTACAAAAATCTTTGTATGGATCTGGATGCCTGAGGTATAATCGTTTTAGCGAATATCTTTTGAAAGAAGGATATATTAACATTCCAATGTGCCCATGTATTTTTATTAAAAGGTTGAAGTCTAGATTTGCTATTATTACAGTTTATGTTGATGGTTTGAATATCATTAGGATGCATGAAGAGCTTACATATACAATAAAATATTTGAAAAATGAACTTGAAATGAAGGATTTAGGGAAAACAAAATTTTGTTTCAGCTTGCAGATCAAGCATTTATCAGGGGGGATTTTTGTTCATCAGTCAACATGTATTGAAAAGATATTAAAGCTTTTTAATATGGATAAATCCCATCTAATGAGTTCTCCCATGATAGTACGATCCCTTGATGTGAAAAAGGATCCTTTTCATCCTTGAGATGAGTTGAAGAAATTATTGTTCCAAAAGTACCATATCTTGGTGCTATTGATGCATTAATGCATCTTGCTAATTGCACAAGACCTGGCATAGTATTCTCTGTTAACTTACTAGCGAAATATAGTTCTTACCAACTCAAAGATATTGGAATAGTGTCAAACAAATACTTAGTTATCTTCACGATACAACAAATATAGGTTTGCATTATGCATAGGTTTCTAACTCGAAATTGATTGGATATGCCGATGCAGGATATTTATGTAATTCACATAAAGCATAATCACAAATAGGTTATTTGTTTACATATGGTGGTACTACTACATCTTGGTGCTCAACAAAGCAAACACTAACCGCCACATCTGTTAGACGTGTATGCCCTAAGAAGTAAAATGTAATATGTTTTTGAAAACATTTTTGTCAATAAAGAATTTATTCATTATTTATATACTAAATCTTGTACTCTTTATGTTCATATTTATTGAATGTATGTTAAGCAAACAAAAGTCTGAGACTATCGGTCTAAACCTTTAAGAATTGGGCATATGATGGACAGATTATGCGAAAGACATGATTCTTAAGGTGACGGTCTAAATCATAAGATCCGCAATCGAGAGAATAAAGTTAGGTGTTTTATTCATGTAAAGATTGTTATGTTGTCTATATCCCTATTGGGAGATGGTTTGTCTTGGCCATCGGAGGTGGACTCTACGAATATAAACATTGGTAGATTGTCATAGGTGACAATGTATTGGATCAGGACATAAAGTGAATTGATTTGGATTAATAATTCTGTCTTAGCAAATCGATTCACTTTAGGCAACCATTTGTATTGTATCTTAATCCTAAGATGAATAGTGGGCTTGTTGTCTTAACTTGTGTTTTTTGATATACCAAAGGGTGACACCCATATTTTAATAGTGGTACGTATGCCGTTACATTAGAGGCAAACTCTTGATAGCGTAGACTTGTTATTCATAGATATGGAATCCATAGCTCCTCTTTAGGAGTAGTGATATCCTCTTATATGCATTATCCTATAATTGGAAAACTGGAGTGCTCAACCATTTAGATACATAGTTGTGTAACCGAATGGTTTACCGTCTTTGGATGGTAAGTTTTTTTATTATGAGATAATGAAACGTAAGATAAAAATAATCAGGAAGGTAAAACAGAACTTGTCCTTAAGCCGATTATGGATAATCCTATTAGGATACAATACACTATGATATGCCATGGAGACTTAGCTATACGGGCTTCGTAATTCTATATAGTTCGAAAGTGCAGCTCCAAGCTTTTAGTGGAGTAGCATTGGAGTTAATAATTATGAAATATATATCTAGGATATTGTGTTTCATAATTATCGAAAGCTTGAACTATATAGGTCCGTTAAGTCCCCTTTGTTAGCTCACAAGATCCTGTAACGATACGGCGTGTTTTTTTAATAATTGGTTGACTTATGTCAAATTTAACAGATTGGCTGAAATTTGAAAGAATGAAATAATTCATATCTGTTTATTAGTTGAATTAATTTTGTAACAAAATTGATTCAAGATAAACTTGTTGAATTATCAGGAATTCATTTATTTTCTTAGAGATTATCTAGATAAAGTTGTTTTAACTAGATAACTTTTTTATTGGGTTATTTGAATTAAAACTGAGACTTTATCCTATAGAATCTCAGGTGAAAAATATCGTTGAGATTTTTATCAACAATTTGACATGCTGATCCTCAGGTTCGGTCTATCGATAGGGCAAATTCGGCATGCTGGTTAGATAGATTCGCATGCCGATAGCGCGATAAAAAGATCACGTGTTTTCACGCGGATTTCATTAGATATTGATTTGAATTTGAATCTGATTCGAATTTAGGCATTATTTGATAAGGACTGACTCTTGGGTCCAACCTCTATAAAAAGGGAGCGAGTTTAATTATTATTGAGATCAATTGAGAGATTAAGAGTGAAACTCTGCTAGTGAGATTTTGAAACTCCCTGAGAGCTCTTCTTCATAAATAACGAACACTAGCTTTGGGTTTTCTCAATTGGTTGGAAGGAGAGTCTCTTAGTGAAAGAGCTCTATGTATTAGCCCACATTCACTCCGATCGTGGATAGAGAATAGCAAAGAAGGCATGTTGGTTGAGGTCTTTCTAGAATGTTACTTCTCTTCACTTATTACAGGAGCTTTTTGGTACATAGAGGTTAGTAAGATCTAGTTAATTTATGCATATAGCATGTTAAACTTATATTCTAGAAAATACTCTGATATAAAAATTTTTAAAATTTATCTGCATATTATTTTTTCAACAATTGGCATCAGAGTCATGGTTTTTACATAAATTTACAAGTTTATGATCATACTATATGTATAAATTATGTGATCTTGATCTCTTCTACGCTTGAATTTAATTTTATAGAGAGTTGGTATTGGAAAAATAATACGCAGCAGAATTTTAAAAGTTTTAAATCAGAGTATTTTCCAAAACACAAGTTTAACATGCTATATGTATAAATTAACCTGATCTTACTAACCTTGTATTCGTCGAAAAGCTCTCGAAATCTGTGTAGAGAAGTAACATTGTAGAAGAGCCTTAACCAACTAGTCTTCTTTGCTACTCTCTATCCACGATCGGAGTGAGTGTGGGCTCACACGTATAGCTCCTCCTCAAGGTGACTCTCCTTCCAATCAATTGAGAGAACCCAAAGCTAGTGTTCGCGATTTGTGAACAAGAGCTCTTAGGGAATTTCAGATTCTCACCAGTAAAGTGTCACTCTTAATCTCTCAATCGATCTAAATAACTCATGAGACTCACTCCCTATTTATAGAGGTTGGGTCTAGGGTCATTCCTTATCAGATAAGGTCTCCAAAATTCAAAACAGAATCAAATTCGGGTCAATATCGGATAAGATACGCATAAAAATACGTGAAAACACGTGATTTTTAATTCGTGAATAGGCAGGCCGAACTTTCTCATAGGCAGGCTGAACTTGTCTCATCGGTAGGCCGAACTTTAGGATCGACATGCCGAACTGCCGAAATAAAAATCACGCGAATCTTTTATTTTTCACCCGAGATTCTATAGGATAAAGCCTCAGTTTTAATTCAAATAACCCAATAGAGAAGTTATCTAATTAAAACAACTTTATCTAGATAATCTCTAAGAAAATAAATAGATTCCTAATAATTCCATAAGTTTATCTTGATATAATTTATTCAAAATTAAATCAACTGATAAACAGACAAAAATTATCTGATCCTAAAATTCAACAAGTTTAATCTTGAATTAATTTTGTCACAAAATTAATTCAACCGATAAATAGACATGAATTATTTGATTCTTTCAAATTTCAACCAATCTAATAAATCTAACATAAGTCACAAATAATTAGAAAAGCATACCGTATCGTTACAGGATTTTGTGAGCTAGCAAAGGGGACAAAATGAACCTATACAGTTCAAGCTCCTGATAATTATGAAATCCAATATCCCAGATATACATTTCATAATCATCAACTCTAACGTTACTCCACTAAAAGCTTGGAGTTGCACTCTCGAACTCTATAGAATTACGAAGCTCGTATAGTCTAGTCTCCATGACATATCATAGTGTATTGTTTCCCCATAGGATTATCTATAATCGTCTTAAGGACAAGTTCTGTCTTACCTTCTTGATTATTTTTATCTTACGTTCCATCATCTCACCATAGAAAAACTTACCATCCAAAGACAGTATACCATTCGGTTACACCTATGTATCCAAATAGTTGAGTGCTCCAGTTTTGCAATTACAGGATAACGCATATAAGAGGATATCACTACTCCTAAAGAGAAGCTATGGATTCCATATCTATGAATAATAGGTCTACGTCAATAAGAGTTATGCCTCCAACGTACCGGCATGCATACTACTATTAAGATATGGGTGTCACCCTTTGGTACATCAAAAGGCACAAGTCAAGAAAACAGGCCCATTATTCATTTTAAGATTAAGATACAATATAAATGATTGTCTAAAGTGAATCGATTTGCTAAGACAGAATTATTAATCCAAATCAATTCACTTTATGTTCTGATCCAACACATCGTCACCTATGACAATGTGCCAATGTTACGGAGTCCACCTCGATGGTCAAGACAAACTATTTCCCAATAGGAATATAGACAACATAACAATCTTTACATGAATAAAGTGCCCAACTTTATTCCATCGATTGTGGATCTTATGTTTTTAGACCATCACCTTAAGAATTGTGTCTTTCGCATAATCTGTCCATCATATGCCCAATTCTTAAAGGTTTAGACCGACAGTCTCAGACTATTGTTTGCTTATCTTACATTCAACAAATAGGAACATAAAGAGGACAAGATTTGGTATATATAAATAATAAATTCTTTATTGATAAAAATGTCTCCAAAAACATATTATATTTTTACTCCTTAGGGCATACATGCAGTGATAAGTCATACTGCATACACACAATAAGACAAGTGAAACTTATAAGACAAGATAAGGATGTCGTATCAACCTCTCGACCCACTGGGAGGCTCCATGTTAAAGTAATGAATGATCTTGGTGTCGTTGGCACCTCGTAAACCCTAACTTCCCAAGGCTCGCACGCAACTCGTACGATTAGTTGGGCCCAAAGTAAGAAGATAAGTTATAGCTAAAGTAATTAAGCATAAATCAAGTTGATAAGCACGCATAAAATTCTCATGCATATTTTTTATTAAAATGATTTTTAATTATGTTTTGCGAGACTAATTTCCTACTTGCTAAGTGAAAGCTCATTTAAGTATGTTCATGCTGTAGGTAAGAAACCTATCAGCAGTACTTGAAGGGCAGTGGTAAGTAGCGGACGAATGGTGAAGAGAGGAATGGATACCGTACATACAATGTAATATTTATGCATTATTATTTTATGAGTTTATGCTTATTTTATTTTGCAAAATTATGTGTTTAAACTTTACGAAAAATTATGAGCATATGACTAAGTAAATAAATTTCATAATCATGTTTTAAAAACCGAGTTTGTAATTTCGTAACCTTGGTCTAGAGGATTTTATGGTTTTAAAAAAAATGTTGCAATAAACAATGCAACAGATGTGTTTTTAAGTAAGAAAGTTATATGCTTAGTTAAAAAAAAAAAAAAAAAGAAGAGAAAAGCCCATATGAGTTTCATGCCAAAATAAGAAATGATTTTATGAATATGTTTTATGAATTTACTTTTATGAAAGTTTAGATGAATATGCTTTGAAAATTATTATTATGTTAGTTTTAAATGAACGAGTTCCAAGTAATTATTATTATGATAAGTTCTGAAAAGGTTAATTTTTAAGATATCAAAATATTATTTTTAAGATATTAAATTATAAGAAAAATATATAAATAATTTTTAAGGAAGTTTCAAAAAGCATTTAAGATGGGATTTTATCTCAACATTTAATTTAAAACTTTTTTTAAATAGTTTTATTTAAATCAAGAAATGTTATCGCTTTTAAATAATTATCCTCATGTTTAAAGGAAAAGTTTCAAGAAAATATTTACAGTTATGTTTTAAGCAATTAATGTTACGAGTTATGCATGGGATTAAGTTTTTAGAAATTATGATTATATTAAAACGTAATAAATATCATTACGTTATTATCCATTTAAGAAATTAATGTTATTATGTTAGATTTACAAAATAAAGATTTGGGAAAACAATTATTATTTCCTTTAATATTTCATGTCAAGGATTCCATAGCGGTAATCCATTTAAAAAAAAAATTATTCCAAAATTTCTGTGTTTTATTTGTAAGTATATGTAAGTTCACAAATATGTTTAAGTTAAGTAACAGCCATGTAGAGAGGGTCGTCTCAGTTAATATCAGAGCTGGTATCTTGTCATCCTACTTCACATCGTCACACACCTGCTTCGCCATAGTCCAAGTAAGTTATGTTAATTAAATGTTAAGTTATGTTATGTTAAATGATAAGTGTCGATTTTTCGTATACCGACAATCAAGTTATCGACATGCAAGCACCATTTTAGATGTCTTCTCATGGTCCATTGTCAAGCTTAACAATCAAGACACCTCAAATCATAGGAAGCAATATTGGGTACCAACTTCCTAAGCAAGTAGGACAACTTCTAGAATCACGTGAATGCTAGAACCAACACGTCGAGATGATCGACATTCAAAGTGCAATTTTAGGCGAGAATATTTGGAGTTACAACCACAGAAGAGATAAATTGACCAGTCGACACAGGATCGAGAGGTTTCATGGAAACTCCTTTGGATTTCATAAATGATTAATAAATGTCACCAATTTTAACGCAAACTTTTCAACCAATATTAAAAAAATTAAATTTAAAATAACAATAAAATAGTCATTTTCTAAACTCCCTTCCTCTCTTTCTCAAGACTTGCTTTTCATTTGTATTTTATCCCTCATTCCATTATATTAAATATGGAGCTATTGTTGAAAAATAGTATGCAACAGAATTTTAAAATTTTTATATCAGAGGATTTTCCAAAACATAAGTTTGACATGCTATATGTATAAATTAATCAAATCTTACTAATATTGTGTATACCAAAAAGCTTCCTCAATCTATGTAGAGAAGTAACGTTCCAGAAGGACCTTAACCAATTGGCCTTCTTTGCTATTCTATATCCACGATCAGAGTGAGTTTGGGCTTACACGTATAGCTCTTCCACCAAGTGACTCTCTTTCCAACCAATTGAGAGAACCCAAAGCTAGTGTTCGTGATTTGTGAACAAGAGCTCTAAGGGAGTTTTCAGATTCTCACCAGTAGAGTATCACTCTTAATCTCTCAATTGAACTAAATATAACTTATAAGACTCACTCCTTACTTATAGAGGTTGGGTCTAGGGTTAGTCCTTATCAGATAAGGTCTCAAAAATTCAAATTAGAATCAAATTTGGATCAATATTTGATGAAATCTACATGAAAACACGTGATCTTTTTTTCATGCATAGGAGGTCGAACTTGAAGATCGACATGCCAAACTATTGATAAAAAAATCACAGTGAATCTTTTATTTTTCACCAAAGATTTTATAGGATAAAGTCTCAGTTTTAATTCAAATAATTGAATAAAAAAGTTATCTAGATAATCTCTAGGAAAAAAAATGAATTCCTAATAATTCTACAAGTTTATCTTGATTTAATTTATTCAAAATTAAATCAACTGATAAACAGACAAGAATTATTCGATCCCAATAATTCAACAAGTTTATCTTGAATTAATTTTGTCATAAAATTAATTCAACCAATAAAGAGACATGAATTGTTTGATTCTTTCAAATTTCAACCAATCTAATAAATCTAACATAAGTTAACAATTATTGGAAAAGCATGCCGTATCATTACAGAATTTTGTGAGCTAGCAAAGGAGACCTGATTGACCTATATAGTTCAAACTCCTGATAATTATGAAACCCAATAGCCTAGATGTACATTTCATAATTATCAACTCTAATGCTACTCCACTAAAAGCACGAAGCTACACTCTCGAACAATATAGAATTACGAAGCCCATATAGCTAAGTCTCCATGTCATATCATAATGTATCATATCCCCATAGGATTATCCATAATCGGCTTAAAGACAAGTTCTATCTTACCTTCCTGATTATTTTTTATCTTACATTTTATTATCTCACCATCGAAAAACTTACCATCCAAAGACAGTATACCATTCGGTTACACCAATGATCCAAATGCTTAAGCGCTCTAGTTTTTCAATTACAGGATAATGCATATAAGAGGATATCACTACTCCTAAAGAGGAGCTACGAATTCCATATCTATGAATAATAGGTCACGCTATCAAGAGTCATGCCTCCAATGTACCAGCATGCATACCACTATTAAAATGTGGGTGTCACCTTTTGGTACATAAAAAGACACAAGTCAAGACAATGGGCCCACTATTTATCTCAGGATTAAGATACAATACAAATGATTATGTAAAGTGAATCGATTTGCTAAGATAGAATTATTAATCCAAATCAATTCACTTTATGTCCCGATCCAACACATCGTCACCTATGACAATGTGCCAATGTTTCTACTCACGGAGTCCACCTCTGATGGCTAAGACAAACTATCTTCCATTAAGGATATAGACAACAGAACAATCTTTACATGAATAAAGTGCCCAATATTATTCCCTCGATTATAGATCTTATGATTTAGACCGTCACCTTAAGAATCGTGTCTTCTGCATAATCTATTCATTATATGCCCAATTCTTAAAGGTTTAGTCCAATAGTCTCCGACTATTGTTTGCTTAACATACCTTCAATAAATAGGAACATAAAGAGGACAAGTTTAGCATATAGATAATAAATAAATTCTTTATTGATAAAAATGTCTTCAAAAACATATTACATTTTTGCTCCTTAGGGCATAAATGTCTAACAACTCCCACTTGTACTAAGTGAGCAAATATGACAAATCTCGCATCCTCATAGCTTCCACATGCATCTCAAAGACTCTCCCAGTAAGTGTCTTCATAAATAGATTAACTAAATTGTCCTCTAATGTGATTTTACACACCGTGGCATGCCCACCCTCGATGAAGTCCTTTATCACATGATACTTTCGATCAATATGCTTGCTCTTCTTATGAAATATTGGTTCCTTAGCATTTGCTACCACTGCACTGTTATCACAGTATAGTGATACTGCCTTATCCATACCAAGAACTACCTCAAGATCAGCAAGGAACTTGCAAAGCCATACTGCTTCTTTCGAAGCATCACTAGCTGCCACATACTCAGCCTCCATTGTTGAATCCAAAGTGCAATCTTGATTCACACTTCTCCAATTGATGGCACCGCTGTCCAAAAGACCCGAAGTCAATCTCCTAGAATCCAGACAGGATTGAAAATCCAAGTCAGTATACCCTAGGGAAGTTAAGTCCTCACCCGAATAAACAAGCATATACCTTCAAGTCCTTCTTAGGTACTTAAAAATATGCTTAACTATAACCCAATAGTTCAGTCCTAGATTCGCCTGAAATTGACTTACAATCTCGACCGCATAACAAATATCTGGTCGTGTGTAAAGCATGGCATACATGAGACTGCCCACTACTGAAACATAAGGCACCTTCTTCATGTATTCTCTTTCTTTAGACTTTAGAAAGTCTTTCTTAGAAAGAGTAATTCCAGACCTAGATGGTTGCCCACCTTTCTTGGAATTCAGCATTGCATACCTTTTGAGAATTTTATCTATGTAGCTGGCTTGTGACAAAGCTATCATTTTGTTCTTCCTGTCCTAAAAGATCTGGATACCGATAACAAAATTAGCCTCACCCAAGTCCTTCATATCAAACTACTTAATCAACCATAATTTGACTGATGACAATGCCCCAATGTCATTGCCAATTAGCAGAATGTCATTTACATAGAGCAGTAGAAAAACCACCTTCCCATCCTTAATGTATTTGTAAACACATGGCTTATCTACATTTTGCAAGAACCCATAAGTCTTGATTACCTAATCAAATCTTATGTTCCAAGAATGGGAAGCCTGGTTAAGTCCATAAATTGACTTTAGTAGCTTACGAACCTTACCCTCTTGACCCTTGACCTTGAACTTGTTTGGTTGCTCCATATAAATGGACTCATCAAGATAGCCATTTAGAAAAGCCGTCTTGCGATCCATCTGTTAGACATGTATGCCCTAAGGAGTAAAAATGTAATGAGTTTTTAAAGATATTTTTATCGATAAAGAATTTATTTATTATTTATATACCAAATCTTGTCCTCTTTACGTTCATATTTGTTAAATGTATGATAAGCAAACAATACACTGAGACTGTCGGTCTAAACCTTTAAGAATTGGGCATATGATGGATAGATTATGCAGAAGACACGATTCTTAAGGTGACGGTCTATATCATAAGATCCACAATCAAGGGAATAAAGTTGGGTGCTTTATTCATGTGAAGATTGTTATGTTGTCTATATCCCTATTGGGAGATGGTTTGTCTTGACCATCGGAGGAGGACTCTGTGAATAGAAACATTGGCATGTTGTCATAGGTGACGATGTGTTGGATCGGGACATAAAGTGAATTGATTTGGATTAATAATTCTATCTTGACAAATTGATTCACTTTAGACAATCATTTGTATTTCATCTTAATCTTAAGATGACTAGTGGGCCCGTTGTCTTGACTTATGTCTTTTGATGTGCCAAAGGGTGACACCCACATCTTAATAGTGGTATGCATGTTGGTACATTGGAGGCATGACTCTTGATGACGTAGACCAGTTATTCATAGATATGGAATCCATAGCTCCTGTTTAGGAGTAATGATATCCTCTTATATGTGTTATCCTGTAATTGAAAAATTGGAGCGCTCAACCATTTGGATACATAGGTGTAACCGAATGGTATACTGTCTTTGGATGGTAAGTTTTTTGATGGTGAGATAATGGAATGTAAGATAAAAATAATCAGGAAGGTAAGATAGAACTTGTCCTTAAGCCGATTATGGATAATCCTATGGGGAAACGATACACTATGATATGTCATGGAGACTTAGCTATATGGGGTTCGTAATTCTATAGAGTTCGAAAGTGCAGCTTCAAGCTTTTAGTGGAGTAGCGTTGGAGTTGATAATTATAAAATGCATATCTAGGATATTGGGTTTCATAATTATCAGGAGCTTGAACTATATAGGTCCATTTGGTCCCCTTTG